>JAVDBV010048505.1:0-22994 GCA_032619315.1 Piper longum | reverse complement strand
ATATATATTAGATTTAATTATACTAACCTTTAAGTATTCTTGCTCATAATATAAACTTTGAATAATGCTTCAATAGAAAAGGATAAGTCCCTTCTAGTTGAAACATTAATTTCACTATGTAAAGTTCTTTTTGTTTAGCTACTTTAGAAGTATGTGACATGATAAGAAAAGTCTTGTTCAATGAAGAGAATTCAACATTAACCATCCTCCATGATAAGATTAAAAATCTAGAAACTTCATAATAAAACATCATCTCACTTATCCGAGAAGCGACATATAATTCCATAAATTTTATCAAAGAAGTTTTTTTTTTTTCATTATTCCTTGAAATGGTAAGAATCCCTATTGTTACCACAAGGCTACTGTGGCTGAGATGAGATATCACCACGGTTATATAATAACATGGCATTATGTAAAATAGCCATTAATAGTTGCATCAAAATCACCAATTAGATGAAAATTTGGTCACATTGTAGGATTGGGAGATCCATGCTAGTAATATATCACCAGGATTCTATTAAACCTCAAAATAATGGTTTGCAACTGATGAGGCTTGCATATGAGGTATTGTGGATTGCAATGACAACTTGATTATAAAACTGTATATATTCCCGTTGGGGGATTTTGCAAATCTACACACAAATTATATATAATTTATATTACCCGTTGGGGATTTTACAAAATATATATAACACACAACAACCATATAATTTGCATTACCCGTTGGAGATTTTACAAATTATATAAACACATAATAAAATAGATAATTTGTATGTCCATGCATTTTTTCCAACAAGTACAAGTGATTGGTTTGCTACCCTTCAATCAAGCTCGGATCAATTAGTATGCCTAGCTTGTAAAACTCTGGGGTATAAATAGGCATCATTTGGCATCCCTCTTTCTTCTTTAACTTCACATTTAATCACTATATTGAACTACTCAAAATTAGAGTAACCTAAATTAATAATAGGTATCTCTTTACTTTATATTCATTCGTAAGGTTAAGAGTTACCACGAATTTCTACCCCTCCGTGCTACATTCTGCCACACCTTGAAGAAATCCATTGTTGGTGGCCATTTCCGCCTATTGCAGTCTGCTCTCACCTATGAGCAATGGTCAAGTGGGTCTCTTTGCGAAGTATAGTTCATCATTTTATGTAGGTGAACAGGGCTACTAAATGACAAGTTAGAAGCTTGGTTGGGTTCTCCATAGTTCTATGAACTGCTGGGCTCAGGGAACTGATTTTTCTAGGATGATCACACGATTACATTAATTAGCTATTAACATAAAAATACGCTACATATTGTTATATATAAGTAATACTAATTGAGATAGAGGAGAGGATATTGATCTTATTTTGAATTACAAACCATAAAATTTTCATCCGAAATTCCACATATCACCGTGAAAAGTTTTGTATATACCCACAAATGCATTTCTCAGAAAGTTTTTTCTCACAAAGCATCACGTTGTAAATGAATTGTTCTTTGAGATATATATATATATATATATATATATATATATATATATATATATATATATGTATGTGTGTGCGCGCGCGCACTATAGCTAAGACGAAGGTGTTTACTGCAAGAATGATGTTATGGAAAATAAGCAATAAGGCTACAAGATCTACACCTAGAAAATTACAAATCAAAGAGTACCATCCGCAATATACGTGCGTAGATATGGACTCAAGACAATGGAACCTTCGACATATCACTGAGAAAGCTTAGTGTCAGCTTCTCCTGACGTAAGAGAAACGTCTCGAAGTAAATCTAGCTTACGTAGTCAAATCATATCACTATTTCTTTCGACCTAGATAAATTTACTTTGTCATTCAACAGTCTTGATAATTAAGGGCTAATATTAATTATAATAAATATGCATATAATTTTTCATATATCTACGTGAACTTACAAAAGCAGTGTAAGGTGCTACAAGCGTTTTCTGGTTTTTGTTCACTTCTGCTCGTTTTCATGGTGCATGTCAACCAAAAAGTACGTACCCGTACTGCTTCCTTCAACCTCTCCAAGTCCCACGAGACGGCCTTTGAAACAAAATTTCAATTAGATGTATAATTTCCTGCATCAAAGCAATATACATGTTCTATATGCTTAGTAAATTAGTATGTGGACATTTTCAATCTTTCAATCCCAACGACAACCAAGCATCGTAATAGGGACTACCATTAATTTACAGAAAATAGAAGTCCTGAACGACATCATCACTTGGATCACAGCACCGTATTAAATAAAATACACAGTATATCTTTTTTTTTTAATTTAGTAATGCACAGTCCATCTTAAGCTTGCATGCTCTGCTTGTAACAGAGTTCAACAAATATGGATATGACAATAAAAAAGGGAAAAACAAGTTTTTATATATTGCAGGATTAGCTCATAAATCAATCATCGGATTTTGCATGAGAACTAAAGAAAGTATGGGGCAACGTCCAAACTATCCAGTACGAATTGCAAATCCGCACAGTAATCTTGGTGACAACAGAAAATCTCAACCTGAATTCCTGATTAACCAACAAATATTAAAAGAGACCAATAAAATCGATGGGTTAATCCCCTGAAGCATTGCCCCTAAAGCTAGAAAAGCTTCGACCCCTCGCATTAACGTACAAATTTGCCATCAAGAAATTCCCACGCTCTTGGAATCCTCTCAAATGATGCAGCAATAGTATCTTTTGATTTCTTAAACAACAAAACCATTGACAAGTAGCTGTGCGCTCTACATAAATGAAGTTCACAAAAGCAATACACATTTAGTAACACCTATCGCCTTACAGGAGGTGCCCCACCTCTCCCAGGAGCAGCACGACCAGCAGCCTGGGCCTGCCACAAGAAAGAAAGTGTCAAAATGTGAATCTACTGACTTTCTGGTTACAGAGTACAGCAGATAAGTACACAATTTCTTGCAACGCTACAAAAAATAACAGATGATAAGACCATAGGTCCCATATATATGCACTGACAAAACGTAAGATACCAAGCAAGAAATTACCCTAGCTCGCATTGCAACAGCACGGCCACGTCCGACCCCAAGAGCTGATCCTTTGCCCTACATCAAAAGCACACGAAAACTAAGAAAATGCACACAGTAATAGAAAAAAAAAAGACATTTAACCAATAGAAAAATACCTTAATTCTTGCATCAAGGCGCTTGAACATTGGAGCATTTTTTAACATGTCAGGTATGACCATGAACCTGATGTATAAGAATGCCATCTTCGGTCAAAATGTGAGAAATTTAATGAGAAACCGTAATAATGTAACATCATTAGACTTACCTGACTTTGCTACCTCGAATGAAAACATGCTCAAGCTGTGAAACTTTTCCATCCTGCACGACATTACAAGCTACACTTAAATCTTATATTAAAAAGCCATCTAGCAGTAACGTGTTGACTGATTCAGTTGATAAAGAAACACACAAATTACCCCAAAAAAAAAGAAAAAGAAAATAGAGAGAGAGAGAGAGAGAGCTAGGAAAAGAAGGCTGAGTTTGAAAAAAAGGCAGCAATGATATTGTTGGACATATTTTTGTGGTTTAACAATTGAATGTTCCCAACATCCAATAATTTGGTTATGATATGATTCATGCAATGGAGCAATAAAATAGAAAGGAAATCAGCTCTTTGAATCAAATATCCGGAAATGTTACTTAAGATTGAACTTTGAAATCTCTCCAGAATCACATGAAAAATTCTTCTCACTATATATTCACACTCAATTTTAACTAATACTCAAAATGATCAAGAGCTATCACTTATGAAAAATCAGCTTGCTCGCAAAATGTTGCTTATTCTGCATGCATCTACAAAGGATCAGATAAGGACATCTTTATGGAAGATTTGCCCCGAACTATACACTCACATCTCTTATCAAAACTAAGAGTCTGTTCCACAACGCTGAGTTCGCTTGGGAGAATTGAGTTATCTATAAGTCTAGTCTGGACTCCAACGATATTGTTGACGAAAATGTTCTCCAAACAAACTCCAATGATCCTTCATCTGTGTCAATTCCAACTTGATAACCATACTGCTGTGTTTGTTGTAACTAAAGAAGTTGTTGTAACCAAATTGTGAATAGCATTACTGGCTGTGTAATCTATACATTGTAATCATCGTGAATCAATGAAATTGAGGTTTGTTTCACACTTCTTCTTCCACCTTATCTCAAAAAGAGGAGTTTGTGCATGATAAGAAGATTTGGCCCTCATCCAAAATGGCTAACTAGCCACTTAGGCAAAGAAGTCTTGGTATTTATCAAAGTTCCAACTCATATCCATTATGAATGTAGGACTATTCTCAACAACTCCCCCGAACTTGTATAGTGGTCAGGTTAACCTACTTAACAAGTGGGACTTTTGGGCTTGGGTCTTCTTTGCCACTTATTGTTTGGACTTTAACAGCCATTTGCACCATTATATGGCTTACCACTTTAGGGCTTTAACAAACGTCCACTCATTATATGGCTGGCCAGTTTTGGGTTTTAACAAATGTCTGCACCTTTATTTTATTTTTTTTTGAGGCATGTGAACTCTGAGTTGGTGGCTCTAATAGAATAAGAAGATTTGAACCTTAGTATTTATCAAGGTCCCAGCTCATATTCATTGTGGCGATGGGGCTATTCTCAAACTAATAGAGACACAATTTTCATCATCCCCTTTCCTGGGACTCATACATCGAGAAAAAGAGACAAAAGTTCTAGATGTCTCTGCTCATGAGATCAAATTCAAAAACAAAGCAAGGGCATTCTACGGCAAGAAAAAATAAAAATAAAAATCCTACAATATAATATAAAAAGTGCAGGTTTCTTTTATCAAGCACAGACCGAAAACCAAACTCAAATGCGACAACTTTCGCCTAAAAAAAGACCTCACGTGGGCTTCAAAATTTAAACTCTTTCTAACTAGCAACCAATCTATTACCAACCTCAAAAGAAAAAAGTTATACGATACAAAGATGCCAAAGTATTTGAAAATCAGATGACGAACCTTGGACGTGTATGCGATGGACTCGAGCTGGCAGTTCCAATTGTCCTCGCACTCGATCATGTTGCCGCGGTAAAGCTCGCCGCTTTTGAGCTCGACCGAGACCACATGGCCGGCTGCCTCGTGGAGCAGCTTCACTGGTATCCCCAAGCTCCTGCTCATGGCCGCTCCACTCGCCGCGGGCGACGCCTACCACACCCTCCTCCTTTGTCACCCCCTAAACCCTAAGATTCCCGGATGGGGAAGAAGTGGATGATCTCAATGGGCCGTCATTCTTTTGAGGATCTAAATGGGCCTAAATGGGTTTCATGGGCTTAATGATAAAATGCTTAGGCCCGGTAGCCTTTGTCGCGCCGAAGTCGCCATCTTCTAATCATCTAAATTGCTCGTGAGCCGTTGGATTGCTTGTGTTGTTGTAAACATCACTATTAGAAAAAATATATATATAATATTATAATATTAACCATAAATATATATATATATATATATATTTGGAAAAATATTTGAAAAATATTGTGTGATCTGCACTTTTTAAAATCTTCAAAAATATTATAAAATAAAAAAAGGCTGATCTCTATTATTTTTTTAAAATGCTTAAAACATTATTATTCTAGTAATTAGCCATCAAATGTTTTTCGTGTTCACTATATCACTTTTTATAATTATAACAAAAAAAAGATTGTTGTAAAATTTTTTTGAGATTTTATAAAAATATTTATCACAATCAAATGCTTTATTAATTGAAGCATGATTGGAAAATATGTGATAATAATTACTCTGCATGGACGTGGAGAAGGCTGGTTTCATGGGTTTTATTCAAGGATAAAATTAGTATCCAAAATCTACAACTTTAAATATGAGCCGGATCATATGAATGAATTAGTATTTTTTTTACCTGAAAATAATTAAATGCCCTCCATGATTTCTTTAACGCTTTGACTGAAAATCGTAGTTTAGTTAAGCATTCTCTTTATTAAATAACACTGCCGATCATATTGAATAATGATTATACACAAGCTAAGTATTTGGTTAATTAGGAAAACCATACTCTAGTCGGAAAGTTGTATACTGAGCTAATTTACTTCCTTGACATGCACAAGGGTGTAATATTTTTACTAGTACTGTTTAAAGCTTAATTAAGTTCAATATAAGTCTATATTTGACTTGAGAAAAGTTTGATCCTGAATCAAATGAAGTGAGCTTGGGCATGTACGTATTTTACTTGATTTGACATAAAATTAACGGATATGTTAAAAAACAAGATTTTACATATGCGCGGTAGACGTTCTTCCGTAAATTTAACTAAAATTATATAATACCACGGTGTATATAAAGTTCTAATGCATGATCATTACAGCTTCTGTACAGCATCACGTCGATTTGTCAAATTGAGATATCTTTATTTTTTATGCAAAAATGTAGTGTAAATTATACAAAGATTAATGAATTTAACACAAACTCAAAATTGAATGAGATAACTATTAATTGAACAAATTTTGATTTATCTTCATGAATAGTCTTAATTATTGAGGTATATAAATGAGCCCTTTGTTACGAAAAAAATATTTTTAATAATAATGACAAGGCAAACTTTTTCTGCGTTGAACTTCACGATGTTTCAAGATGTAGTTTAAAGTTCAAAACGTGGGCTTAAATCTATATGATTTTATCGTAAACAAATAACATCCTTAACATTAGTGCGGGGATAGCTTACTTGAGAGAGCGTACCATATTATTTATCATTGTTTTTGTTGGATATATGTACAAAAAAAATTGAATTTGTAATTAGTATTTAGGCCTGGGTCAGATAGCCTTTTTGCAACCCTAAAAAAAAGGTAAAAAGGAAAATCATAATGATTTATTACATGCATTTAGTTAGAGTGGAAAAAATAAAAAATAAAAATATTATTTATCACATTATTCATTTGGGAATCACATATATCACGTGCAGTATTTATCATCATTTTTTTTGGATATATGTACAAAAAAAATTGAAATCATAATTAGTATTTAGGCCTGGGCCTTTCTACAACCCTAAGAAAAAAGTAAAAAATAAAATCATAATGATTTACTACATGCATTTAGTTAGAGTGGAAAAAAATAAAAAATAATAATATTATTTATCACAATATGCATTTGGGAATCACATATATCACGTGCATTTTGTCTTTGGTTGTCCACATAAATACTACTTTTAATTGTATTTTTTTCTTTTTCTTTTTTTTAAGGACTAGATGAAGGGATTTTTTTTCTTTTATAAATATATTATATTTTTAATGCACCTTTGTTTTAGTGTTTTTGTCAAGCTCAACAAAATTTGTATTTCGCTCAAATCATATACGAGATAGAGATAGGGATGGCTAGGTCACGTTCAATCTATACCATTACTCTAATCATTTTATCATTTTAAAGTTTTTTATTATGATTAAGTCATTAATTAAGTTTTTAAGGTTTTGTCATAATCAAATTTTCATTATTTTGTCATTGACTAAATGATTAAAATATGGTTAAATCAGTTCAAAATTATATATATTAAATCTAACTTTATTAAGTTGGTTAAAAGTTAAGCTATCCAACTATTACAGCCCTGATTCATGGGCGTCGTTAAATGCTAAGATTTGGGAGTTATTCCTAGTAGTCTAGTGTCCATGAGTGGGTAGCAGTGGCTATCCGAATTGTAGAAACAATATACCAAGGCTACTCCGTATTATAGTTGAAGGTGGCGATTTGTACATGAGTGTGTCGGTATTTGCTAACGGCAGACTAAGGTTGAGGAGCAACCGAGTGCCGAGCAATGAATGATGTTTTCCTACCGAGCAGTGCCAATATTTTGCGGAGCAATGTACCCAGCATTAGTGCCGATAGCAGGGCCGAGCCAAATACCGATACCAATATCAAATAGCATTATCACGTAGCGGTACTAGGTATCGTGCAACGGTAGCTTGTAGCGATATTTGGGCAGCGGCATAGCGAAATGATGTAGCGGTACAGGATTGCAGCAGTGCTGCAACAGGTAGTGGTACTCGTTAGTGATAGCGAGTATCTGTTGTGCCGAGCAGTACGTGATGCTAGGATCCAGAATAGAGGTAGGGAATTCCAGCGATGCTCGAGAGATGGTGTGGAGCGGTACAGAATTTCGGTATTGGGGGAATCCTAGCGGCACTAGAACTTCTAGTGGTTCTAGGAGTTCTATTGGGACTTGAGTTGGAAATTGCTGGACATTGTTGGTCGAACCCTGGGGAGAGACCAGAACATGGTGGTGCAGTCGTGGGTCAACTTGAGTTTGTTACAAATTTGGATAACACGTCCTTGGAGATAAGGTATGCAAAATCCAGGGTGTATCTTTGGAGATAAAGATCGTGTTTATCTTAAGTTTGTTACTGGTTTGGAGATAACATGTCCCGGAGGATTTGGGATCTCCTTGCAACCAATGAGGCAGATTGGCAATGCAACTAACCCTTGGTGACGCGTTGGGATCCAAGGTGCATCTCCCGAACTTGGAGATAACACAGTGGGGCAGATCTGTGTGTGTGCATATATATATGCTAGTTGACGCCATTGTGGGGGACTCTTCTGGAAGTGACTTCTTCTGGAATTGGAGAAGGATGTGACTTTCTTCCGGAATTGATCGATTCTTCTGGAATTGAGAGGAGCCAATTATGGGGCAGACTCTTGATTGAAGAGGACGAGCAATTGGTGGAGCAATGTGTGCTAGGATTGATTTGCGGAAGACACCGAAATTTGCTGTAGGTAGACCTTCGTGGTGAAGGGCTGGGAACTTCGAGGTGCTGGGCATTGTTGACTAGGGTTTATCAAGATACACGTCTGTGGTTTTACAACCTTGTGGTTTTACAACCTAGTGCTATTCCAGTATTGCATGTATTCAAGTTGATATGTGGGAGATGACTTGAGGGTTGTGGCTGAGATTGTGGTAATTCCAGTGTTGTGAGTTCTATTGTAGTGGGTACATTGGGGCGAGGCTGTGGGGCTATCCACAAGCCGAGTAAGTACTTGTGAGAGGAATCGAGTGCTTGTACTTTTCTTGTATTGTTTTATAATATAAGGTTGGGAAGTGTTTTTCCTATATTTGCGGTCTTGCTTGTTGGTTGGCGTCATAAGATAAGAAACTTTAGAATCAGGTCGGGTCGAAGTTTGTAAGGCATCGGTTGTGGTAACTGATTGTTGAGATGAGCAAAGGGTAGACGCACGAACGAGTCTAAATAGCGTTATCGAGTAGTGGTATTTGTTGGTGGTTATTGAGTGAGTGTTGGTTGGCGCGAGCGTGTAGCGGCATTAAGGAGATCATTACCGGTATTGCTGATCGGTAAACCTCGTGGTATTGAGTTGTGGCCAAATACAAGTATTGGTGGTTGTGGTATTTGGTTATTTATTTCCGAGATTTGATCTATACTTCGTAATTGACTTGAGACTGAGTGTTTCTATGGTAAAAATATGTCGTACATGTTTGGTTTCGGGGTGAAAAATTTTATCCTAAAAGTGCACCTCTAACACCAACCATCCATGTTATGTTAATCATGTATTAAAAATCATAAAATTAGTAAATAAATAATTTAAATTAAGTAAGTTCATGAAATTGATATTTTGACTCTTATAATTCTCAAGATTAATTTTTGTGTAGAAATGAGTTGTATAGTTATATATAAAATAATTAAATAATATTCAATTAAATCGGTAAATCGGAAATAATAGATCTTTCTATCATTAGCATTTATATTTAAAATTGGTTTGGGTAAAATAATAGAGTTTTTAAATATTTTCTTATTCGGTGGACAAGGTGTTTATCACATTTGTTCTATTTAATTCGAAATGATTGATAAATCGGTAGATTAGAAGATCATTTACAACCATCAATTCAAGTGTTGAAAAGGTCAAATGTTACCGGTAGTCTAGTATAGTTGTATTGTTCATCTGAGTTTATAAAAAAAATATTGTTAAAAAATCAAAAGTTTATCAAATACTTTTTTTAGATATAATTATTCATTCTATTTTTTAAATTAACTTAATAATTAAATATTTGACAAATTTCAAACTCCATGACTCGGCAGACATTCGACCTTTGAATCAGTGTTAGATCCTCCAACGAGTGAGTCGTACATAATAACTCACAACAGAGAGGTGCCACTGGACAAAGGATGTAGAAGCAATCGGTGGCCACAAACTCAAACTCTTCCAGTCTCTCTAGTCACAACCCAACTCCGCTGGTAGAAAATGGCGGCAAGCTGCGCTGCCACCAGAGCTTACACCCACCAGCTCCCGCTCCCCCACCCGCATATTCCTTCCTCTGGTATGATCCTGCCATCTTTTTTTTTCTTTTTTTTTTTCTTTTTTTTTTCTTTTTTGCAATATGGATAATGACTGCCCCTGTTCACTTCAGAAGTCCCTTCTTGAAACAATTATGTTTAGTTTGCATGTTCTTGTTTGCTCTGGAAATTCATATCTTCAATATGGTCGAGTTCTGTTTTTGCTTTCCATTGAATGATCGATTGCTCCTGCTGCCATGTTCTAATCATTCATGTTACTTGACTAGTGAAATTGTCTCGTTTTGGGAATGTCTCTGCAAGTTTGGCTACGTCAAATCAGGTATTGGGTGAGTTTTTGATGTGGACATCTTTTGGCTCGAGGGGGATTATACTGCTCTGATGTTTGTGGGTTTTGTTGAATTTATCTTACCATGTAATTATTTGTTTGTTATTTGACAACATGTTTCATATCAGGATAAATGGAGAGGGGTTCCGACTCGGTTGAATAACATTCCTCATTCCAGAGAAATTCGGCAATACTTTTACAATGATGTGTTGCAAGCTACTCAAAAGGCTGTTCAGGATAAAAGAACCAGGCTAAAGGTCAGAATATTCTTTTTTTTTTTTGGATGAACATGTCTTATGTAGCTACTGTTTATATCGTGGATTATAAATCAGCCATATTAGATATTATTTTATGTCTCTCATTGCCGAAGTAATTCAGTTTCTCTGCTGTGTTCTTATGGTTAAGAGGAGTCAGAGGAAGATATTATACAGTGGATGCACAAAAAGATAACTTCAATGAAAATTAATGCTATTTGTCAAATATTCTCTGGATATAGTAGTGTTAGGATGTCCTGATATGTGATAAGCAAGCTGTCTTTTTAATCATGTGGCAGATAGGTTGATTATATTCGCATTATGCAAATGATGGTGCACTATGATCAAAGATGATTGGCTTAACATTTACTTTCATCCACTTGCTCGTAATCACCCATTTACTATGTTGTGAAAAAAGAAAATATAAGACAGTTTGTGAATGCATAAAATCACTGCAATAATTTTGAAGTCAATACAGTTTGTCTCATATTCATATGCATGGTTTAAAATTTCAGTTAACTTTTGTTGCAGGTGGAAATCAGCATCCCTGAGCTCAATCCCGAGATGGTAAGAACAAAATTACATTTGATCATTTAAATGTTCCAAGTTAATTACTAATTAACCGACCATTTGTGATGCATAGGATGTTTACAGGATAGGTACTCTTATGGAACTAGTACGTGTTATTGCCCTTGCATTTGCTGATGATGGAAAGCGTGTTAAAGTATGTTAACTCCTATTTTTCTCTGCCCAATTATCCCTATCTACTATCCATTTTCTATGGTCCTTATGAATTTATAATACTATTTGGATTGTTGACACATTGTTTTCAGGTTTGTGTTCAAGGGTCTATGGGTGAAGGGGCACTTGCAGGAATGCCTCTGCAACTTGCTGGATCCAGGAGAATTTTAGAGTTCATGGACTGGGGGGAGTATGGAGCTTTGGGAAATTTCATCAACTTTGGCTCCATAGGTTTGGAATTTTTATAGAAGTTCAATAATTCAATTGTCACAATAGTTTTTGTTCTTAGTTGCTAGCACCAGCTGCAACATCTCAAGCCATAACATTTTGTGCCCTCTTCTTCTATAATGTCTGCCAGGTGCTACCAATGTCAGCGAAGAAGATGATGTTTTCATTTTAGTGGCCCCTCAAAATGCAGTCGGAAACTGTATTGTTGATGTGAGTATGATGTTGGGATGCCATTATTACTAATTTCGCTGAAAATATGTGGAAATTTCCTCCATCATTGTTTCTCATGGCCATGTTTATGCCTTCCCTACAGAGTATGAAGGCAATGACTGATGCAGCTGGTAGTCGTCCTGTCATTCTTGTCAATCCACGTCTAAAGGTTGGTTGGAGTTGAATTCATATTCTTTTATTTATCTTTACATTCTCCAGTTATAATGAAGTCAAATTTTGTCTATTTTAAAGTTTTATTCCTTCAAATACTTTGGTGAATTCAGGACTTGCCTGGTTCAAGCGGCGTGATGCAAGTATGTTTTCTCATTTTTTCCTCTTGTTTCTTGAAAAGGTTAAATTGATCAGTAGAATTTCCTTAGCATGGTGCTGCTCTTATAGGCAATGGGGAGGGAAAAGAGGTTGGAATATGCTGCCTCTTATGAAAATTGTTACTCCTTTCGACTTCTGTATTATGCCGGCACTCAATATCCAATCATGGGTGCTCTCAGGTGAATCAATCAAGTGCTTATATTTTTACTGCATTTGTTCTCTTTTATCACCTCATAACCTTCTATTTGGCAGCAGTTCCCTATTCAAAATTTTAGCCTCGATTATGTATATTTTAGGATGGCTTACCCATATCGATACGAAGTTTACAAAAGAATAGACGACCAATCCTCGAGGAAAGAGAAGTATGTGATAATTGCCACCTTTCCAAAAAACCCGACAATCGATGAAATTAATGACGCCTTCCTTGGAAAGACAAGGTATGAAACCACTTGCCTTGTTCTAGCTAATTTGCTTTTACTGCAGTGAAATCATTTCCTTTTTGTTGTTGGCCACTAGGAGCAAAGAAAAAGAAAACTCTGGCTTCTGGTACATCCCTGTACTTCTAAATGTTATTTCCTTGTCAAGTGTAGAAATCCAATATATTCAGTTGTTCATGCAACAGGAGCTTCTTGAGTGGAATGTTTGGGAATTGAGATACTGATGTGTTATATAGACACTTCGAGTGGCTCATGCCAAACCAAGATTTAGTAGCTCCAGACATATAAATGGCAATATTCCAGATTGGACACTTAGTATGATTAACCATATGCGTCATGTAAACCAGTGTGTAAGCTATTTGGGAGATGAAGTTTCATAAGAGCCATTCAGTCTTTGAGTGCTGAAACTGTATATATCATCAATTCATCCAAACGAATAGGAGTGTTCGGATTTTTGTTTGAACATCTTATTTTATGTGAAAAAACCATTTTGATTATTGTTATTTTTGAAAAAATTATGTTAATCCCATGAATAAAATAAGAAGAGTGTGCCTATGTTGCAACCGATATAAATTGATTATTAGGTGTTACCGGATTGGCTAATTCAATCGTATGATGGAAAGATAGTTTCAAATACTGTACGGTCCCGGCTAGTTCTATCGTTACCCTCCTCAATGGTATCGCCCTCTTCAAATCAGGTAAGTTCTAAGCCTTTATATATTTTAATTCATAGTTTAATCTGGAATTTTCTCAAAACTTCGGCTCTTTGTTGAAAACTACGGTGCTTTATCCAATATTTTATTAAATATTGGTCATAAAAAGTATTTTCAATATCAAACAAAACATGTTGTTTATTATTTTAAAATCTGGTCAAATTTGACTTGACCCAGTTGAACTAAATACACTGCATACGAATAATAAATCTAGTATGGTTACGGGTTGACTAGTTAATAACCTTTTGCATGAGGGGCAAATGAGTTTAGAAGTACATAACTTTGGTCTCTAATTCTTGCATGAAGGAATTTGTCCCCATTTTTTAATGCATAGAAAGATACTATATGTAAAACCCGTGACTCCAGTCAAGGTTTTATATTCATGAACCGATCGGTTCAGTCGTCGATTTAAGTCAAAGAAGTTTTCGAACATATGTATTGAGCTAAGGTTTGCTATGTGTCATGAGCCATGAGGGTTAAGTGTACACTAAGTGTAATAATGTTAACGTCAATAACACAAAAGGAAAATGAGTTATCAAAATATACGACAATATGCCATATTTTTTTGCATCATGATCAATTTTTTTCTAGTCTAATCATGAAGTTTCCACACATGTTCTGCTTAATTTATCCTCATCCTCATACTATTTTGCTTCCTTTGATTCATTTCTTCTTAATTGCTAGTTTTCTAGCAAGACTTGAGATTGATTATACTTCGCCAGGGAAGGCTTGTCATTGAAACTTCTACCTATAATAACATAGAAGGAACACGGGCTGTGGCACAAGCCCTGCAGTTGCCATGATACTTTCTTTTTCTTGTTATTATCCACATCAGATACTTTCTGCTGGTTGTCACCATCAACCTTTGATACTTTCTTTTTCTTGTCATCATCCACGACAAGTTTTACTGAGTAATCTGTAAAATTCTTTGACTTTTTTTTAATTTGTTTCCATATCATAGTATATAGAGGGGGGATTCTACTAATTTTTTAAAAAAGATATGTAGTATCTAGGATAAAAGTAGATTAAGTGAATGCTTTACCCTTGCTGTGTCATTTGCCATTTGCCATTCACAAATGGACATGATGATCCTTGAATGGCTAGTTTATTTATACAACCTTTTCCTGAGTTGTCTTTTTTTTTTGTTCTTCATAAGAAGAGAATGTTTAGATTGGGTCTACTCATGTCTGAATGCCTAAATACACTTTAGCTGTAGATAATTTGCCAATTATGTGGAATTTTTTATATTTATTTGTCATTTCTCAATGTGTGCAGAGGCTGGAGTTTCTTGGGGATGCTGTCCTTGATTACTTAATAACGTTGTATCTTTACTCCGTATTCCCCAATCTATCACCTGGGCAGCTTACTGATTTAAGGTCTATTGCTGTAAATAATAATTCTTTTGCCCAGTTGGCGGTGTTGCACTCGTTGCAGTCATACATCATTAGTGAGTGATTCAAGAATCTGCAAGGCAGTTGAGAATTATGGGAAGTTTGTTCAGTTACCTGATGAGGAATAGAACTTGCTTGAGGACCCGAAGTGCCCTAAGGTAAGCATGTTATGCTTCATCACATCATACTCTGTATGTTGCATTGCAACAATACCTTTCAATTTATGTGGAAATTTTGTTTGTTTACTCTCTTGACATGCATCCCTAATGTAATTATTTCTATTACTTTAGGGATATAACTTCAAAAATCATGTTTAGATAGGTAATCAACCAATTTCGTATTGGCATATCCTTATCTTGTTTGACATAGCACCACAAAAGACCTATGACTTGAACAAGTTTTATTTTCACATCCATGTAGACATTTGACTTTTTAGCATTTATCGCGTCTTACTGTTGTAAGATTTGATTTGTTGTCCTAGTATTAACGATGTGGTTAAGAATTTGAACCTGATCAACAGGTCTAGATATTATCCTAGAAATTAGTGATTATGGTTGTAAGTTGTCGTTACTTTTGTAAGTTATACATGCTTATAAATAAAACAATGGTAATGTGTGATTACCAAGCTTCCATTATTTTATTTTTCTACATTTACTAATAGAAAAAAAAATCCTGAATATGCCAATCTGATGATCCAAACATAACACTTTCTCCACCATCATACACATGACTAATACTAAGCAAGTTATGTTTACAAATCTGATGTGCATATTAGATTTTGCAGCAGTGTATAACATACTATAAGAGGCGACTTTTTTGATGGGGTGATTTTGCAGCAGTGTATAACTCTCAAATCTGTCTTCAATTATTTAATCAACTCTTTCATCGTACTTCTCTAAAGGGGACTTCTTAAAAACAACAAAACGAAAGTCCAGTAATTTAGAAACCGATTCCAAAATATCAATTTGATGTGCAGTCAATGAAAACTATGGATGATGAGTCATGATAAAAATAATATTCAATAATGTAGTGCATGAATCAAATAATAAAAAGCAAAAATGATGGAAGATCAAGAAGCATAGGATCTATCGACAATCACATCTCCACCAAATTAATGTGGTATGCAATTGAAAATTAGGGATAATTAGCAATTTTTGAAGTGAGAACAACTCTTGAATTGCCAAAAGGAGAGAATTTAGAAGGGAAAGTAAAAGTCGAAATGGGTAAACATATTAGACAAAGAAAGTAGAAAGAAAGAACCTTGAGAAAGAGGCACACAACCTATTCAATAATCTATCAAAAATCCACCACGTACAATAGGAGGCTACTCCTTATTTATAAGGAAAAGATAAAATCCTAATAAAATAATTCCTAAAATATCATTAAAATAATCCAAAGAAATTACAAATAAGTCTATGGAATAGAAAATAATAATAATCTAGGAAGATACTAATAGATGCCCTGCATCACTTAGTCACTCATTTTTAGATTTCCTGTATGGGTGGTTCTTTCTTCCAGTTCAAATCCAAATCCTAATTAAGCATTCAATTATGGAGCATGCGTGACTATTGTCAACTTACAAATTTAGGGTACATAAGTCATTGAAAAGTTCCAATTGTACCTGACACTAATTCTTTTCCTGATATGCCTTCTTCTTTTCGTTAAGGGTGTCACACGTTTACTATCCTCTATTTCTTCAGGTATTGGGCGATATTGTGGAGTTCTGCGCTGGTGCCATACTTCTAGACAGCGGATTAAACCTAGATTGCGTTTGGAGAATAATGATGACCTTCTTGCCGTCAGTTGTCAGTTTCTCAAATTTGCAATCAAATCCAATTAGAGAAGTCGCGGAACTTTGCCAGTCTATCCAACTTTGAGGTCAGTTGTGAAACAACTAGGTAACTTGGGGGATATTTTCTTGCAAAAAAGAAGTGAACATATCTGGCATCGTCTTCAGTGACAATGCAAGCAATCTGAATAAAATAATATCCGTATGAAATGCAACACAGGATTTGCTTTTGAAGTTGAAGGTAAAGGGCAATGACAATCAGTCTGTGCCCAATAAGGCATAAAATTAGATCTCTGTGTAATCTTCTTATTTTATGTGGATTGGTATGTTTTATATCAAATAGACTGCAAATTTAGTCTTAGAAAAATGCTTGGTACCAAACCTGACTCTGCTGAATATTAGTTTTTAAAGACGGGGAAAATTTGATTTTGATAACCATGTGTCATATAGAAGATTTACATGTTTAAAATAATTGAATCAAGTATTAGCTTTGCAATCATATACACCTCATCAATTGTAAAATGCATGATTTCTTTTAATGTCATTTTTTTTATGAAGGCGTTGACTTAAGTGGAATGGAAGATTAGGATTTGTGTCTTTGTTTCTATCATTTAAGCTTATGTGGATGAGGGTGATGATGACATATAAGCATCTACTGTAAATTTTTATTGTTGGATGTTGCAGTTGCCAAAAGTACTCTGTTCTGTTGTCTTGCTCAGCCTGCTCATTTGACTATAAGCCTATTACGGAAAACTACTACTGGTTTGATTATGCATATCATGCTCATCTTCTTTTCTGTTCATCAGGTCCAAGGCCGCACACATATGTTCAAATTACTGGATAGAATATACAGTCAACTTGCAGGGATACAGCAAAGGTTATAGGCTATGATGAGACAGCATTAAATTTTGGCTCACCTGATGACATTCAAACCCAAGAAATAAATGGTGTAGAAGGGAAAGAACTGATAGGTTCTAACAGGGCTTGTACTGCTAGTAATGAGACTACAATGCTGATGGCACAAGGGAATGATGCATCACGAGTCACATTATTTAATTGGGGGGTTTACTGCAGGTATGCGTTTTTTATTGCAAGACCTTTTCTTCGAATACCCTTTATAGTAGATACAACGAATCTTCTTTGTTTTTTATTGGCATCTGTTGTTGCATTTGAGTTAAGGTTCTTCAAAGTCTCGTTTGTATGAGATTTGTTCTGCCAACTGCTGGGGCCCTCCTTCATTCACTTGCTGCACTGAGACAGGACCAAGTCACTTGAAATTGTAAGTTTCTAGTTCATGTAACTCAGTTGCCAACATCTTTGTTTCACTTCACTGTTTTTCCCTTACAGTTCGGTCTGGCTAGTTGAGTGATGACGAACATCCTATATAATATAGTTTATTTCCTATTTCCTATTTGCATTAGTTGCTGAATCTTATATTAAATATGACTAGATGATTTTCTAATTAGTTGGGGTCTTATTTAGTTTTTTTTATTAGAGGAATAATTCTTATTTTAAATGTTTCCTATTAGAGGTTTAAATCTTATATTAGTGATTACGTTTCTACTTGACTAGGAAGAGTTTTACTATAAATACATGCAAGGCCTAGAGCCACAAGAAGTTTTTGACATACATGAGATGAATTGAGTGTGTACGAGAGCCTTAGTTTATTTATTGTTATTTCTTAGGAGTAGATGTTAATTTAATCATCCCTACGACTGCATCATTCAGTGAACTAATTTTAATTAGAACTGATGGCTGCTTTTAAGAGAATAAAAAGGATGTATGTGCTTGAAGTTAATCAACTTTGACACTGAAAAAAGGCAAGGTGCTCAAATTTGGGTTAAAATATCAGCTGGGTTCTGGCTTGTCTTTTGAAGTAGTTCTGTTGGGGCCAATAACCCACTTGTCGAATTTTTCAATCACTAGATAGAATATATAAAAATATCGCTTGGAAATCTCCACCACAACCTACTATGATTATAAACTAATTACAACCATAAGTGAAACACGAAGGAAACCCTTCCCAATATGAGTGAACTCACTTCCTAATACATGAGTAAAACTACACCCAATACATAAATGAAACCATTCCTTGGGTAAAACTACAACCCCTACATGAGTATACATTCTCCCTGAGTAAAACTACCCAATAAGTGAAACCATTCCTCATACATGAGTAAAATTACTCCCAATGAGTGAACCCTCTACCCATACAAACAAATGATAGTGAAGGATAAAAAAAATACCAATTTTACTCTTATCGAAGGACCCAAAACCATGTTTCTCCTTACAACGAATAATTTCTCTTTTTTCTCTCATATACACAACCAATGGTGATCCTGCCTTAATCTACATCCTCTTGTGTTCTCTGCACCTCTCATGTCTCCCTCTTAAGGGAGAACACCATGTGGAACCTTCCTAAAAGAAAAGCACAACCTACACATATGTCCAACCTTATATTTAAAGACCATAGATACGGAACACCACACTTTAAGAAATGGATAACCTTTTAGAAATGAAGAACCAACTCTAAATATTCCTCTATGAGCATTGGAATCATCGCTAATGAGTCTCTTTGTATTTTCACATTTCTTCTTAAATTCTTCGTATTTCTTTGAATATCTCTATGTCTTTATTGAACGCTTTATATGAAATAACTCCAAAAATTCTCTCATTCCCGACCATGAGAAACACCTTGGAAAATTTTTTGCTTTGCACCGTTGTCGAACACGTGTCTAACTTGATGAACCATTGTCAAATTAATATTATATGAGGGAAATATTTCAACACATCTCCCCTCCCAACTCATGTAGAATGCTATTACTCCCCTGACTAAAACTTCGACGAAACAACCAACAACCTTGAATGAACTCCCACGATCTGCTCCTTGAATCAAAGCTTTGATGTCGCTTATTGGGGCCAATCAGTGATGGAGAAATCGGCCGATTCCACTCGGAATCAGTCGATTTAACTCGGAACAGATGAAATCCAATCCGAAATTAGGGTCGAATCGGGTTTTATAAAAAGCAGACTACTAATCGGCCGATTCACCCCGATTCTGACTAATTTTGCGCCGATTTTGAATTAGGGTAAATCGGTTAGAATCGGTTTGATGTATAAATGATGAAAATACCATAGGTATGAAATTAAATGAATTATTTGTGCATGGGTAAAAATGGAATTTAAGTTAAAAAACTAAACCTATTTCCCGTCTGCCATCGCCGCCCGTTTGCCTTTGCTCGTTTGCCACAGCTGATCTTGCCCCTCCCTCCGGCATCGCACCTCCGCCCGTTTGCCTCTGCTTGTTTGCCACAGCTGATCTCGCCCCTCCCTCCGGCATTGCACCTCATCCCCGCCTCCCCCCGCCCTCAAACCGCCTTCGCCCCACCTCCACCCCGCCTCCCCCCGGCCCCGCCCTGCCCTGCCTACTATTTTTTTATCTATTAATATGTCTGATAGATAGTTTCCTAATTCATCATTTAGGAAATCTCTTATTTTCTATTAAAAGTACTAAATCTACTGCCTTATAGTTGATTGATATTGTTTTATTATTTGCTATTCGTACCATTATTGGATTATCTAATCGTTTCCAATATTTGTTGGGTAATATTTGTTCTTGAGCAATACATATTGTGGCTCCAGTATCTATGTATGCTAGTATATATTTATTAAATAATTTTACCTTTATAAAGGTACTATTTTTACTACTCATAGTCAGAACTATCAGTTTCTTCTGTACTTGAGTCTGAGCTATACTATAAGTGTCAAAATCGATTATTTCTCCTTCTTCATAATTTTCTTCTATAGGTTCTAGTCCTATACTATATATCATAGCTAACTTCTTTTCTGATTTTTTATCTTTTTTGGGACATTCATTAGCAAGGCAATCGATGGAAGAAAAATCATTTAATATTTTAGAAAACCCATTTAAACAAAAGTTGGAAACCTTTTGGACTTAAACAAGCACCAAGTATTTATCAGAGATTCATGGACAATAATCTAAAAGGATTAGAAGAGTACAGTTTAGCATATATAGATGATATAATAATATTCACGAAAGGATCTAAGGAAGAACATTTAAAATGTTTAATAAAAGTCTTAGACCAACTAAAAAATAAAGGAATAATCCTAAACAAAGAAAAAGCTAAAATTGCACAAGGAGTAGAATTTTTAGGAATGATAATATTAGAAGGAGGATTTATAGAACCACAATCGCATCTATTAGAAAAGATAAATGCATTTCCAGAAAAATTTGAAAATAGGAATCAAATCCAAAGATTTCTTGGATGTTTAACATATATAGCAGAAAAGGGATTTATTAAATCACTAGCAAAAGAAAGAGATATGTTGCAAAAAATGATCTCGGAAAAAGTATCATGGAAGTGGACAGATGAGGCATCAAATGCTGTGAAAATACTAAAAGAAAAATGTAAAAATCTACCAAAATTATATTTATCAAAACCTAATGATTTGTTGATTCTAAATACTGATGCAAGTCAAGATACTTGGGGAGCGGTTCTACAAGCAATCCCAGATAAGTATGAAGAATTTAAAGAGTTTGTTTCAAGTAAAAAGCCGTCGGACATAAAGTTGTTTTTAAAACAATTTAGCCCCGGATTACAGGTAAACAGTGATCTGACAGATCAAAGATATTCAGATCTATCAAATGATAGAAATATGTATTTAGGATTATCAAAAGATAAGAAAACCTTATCTGGAGATAATAGCAAAACAGTCTTGTTATCCAAATGGGTATAAGGAACGTTTAAGCCAGCTGAAAGAAATTATACAGTTCATGAAAAAGAAACCTTAGCATTAATAAATGCATTAGAAAAATTTAGGTTGGAATTACAGCCAGTAAAATTTATCTATCAAACTGATAGTTTATATACAAAAGATTTCATAAAATATAAAATAAAAGAATCTTATAATAAAGGAAGATTATTACGTTGGAGTCTTAAGGCACAACAGTTTGATTTTATACCAGTCTATATACCAGGAAAAGAAAATTATTTGGCAGATACCTTGACCAGAGAATGGAAGTCTATAAAGAAGTGCTAATGAAAAGAAAAGGACAGCTTGAAAAAGAAATTTTAGAGCATAAGGAGAAATTTTAGAGCATAAGGAGGAAGCCAAAATTCATCAGATGGAGGCAAGTAAAAAAGAGAAAGAGTTATCAGCTTTTATCTCTATCTTAAATTAATAAAATAAAATTAGACAATGAACAGAGGATATCAGTCATAGATGAAGAAGAAAGAGCAAAACGACACTATGTCATTTTCAATGGATCAGGACAAGGCATTTATGACGATTGGAGCAAAGCAGCAGTATTCATAGTAGGACAAAAGAATATAATTCACAAAAAATATCTAAGTCTAGAAAAAGCAAAGAAGGCACTAAAGGATTATAAAGCTACTACAGCAGGAGAGATAGCATCTCCAGTAACACCATCAGCAGAAGTCTACGAGGGAACAAAAAGAATGCATACATTGGGAAGAATTCCTAGTACTTTGACAATAAGTACTATTCAAAGCAAGCATCAAAGAGAAGAAATAACTAAATTAACAAGAAAAATATTTGAAGAAGAATATAATTTTCTTCTCAAATATAAAGAAGAAGATAAAGTTACAAGTATTTACCCAACAGAAGGAAAATACAGCGGACCTAAGGCAGTTGCACTACCAGAAGCAGATGTCGGCGGAGTTTTATCGGATCCCTCAGATGTCGGGTCATTTAATCGTGTTTTATATGCAAGTTTAATAAAACTACAAGGATGAGATCCCTTGTTGGTTTTCGAACTTTAGCTCCAAAAATCTATTATATAAGCCTCATCCCTAAGCCTATTATATAAGTACGTGTTGTTTTTACAGATTTCACGAATAAGAGAATGAGTGGTACGGAGATATGTATGGACCGTGCTAGTACTCCTTCAAACCATGAGGTAGTGCGGGTGTATGATGGTACTGCGTAATGCAGCGCATTTTCGGAATATGTGGCACTAACTTAATTGTTCCTTTTGCCATTTGAGTACAGTGGCGGGTGATATGGAAGGTGTGAGGGCGTAAGCGTTGTATGTATGTATGATTATGATTATGAGCCGTGCATGCGAGCCGACATTTGTTTAAGTATGTTTGCTTATTGCCCGGTGTGAGACATTCTTGAAGTTTCATATGTTTTCGTGGGTAATGGAATACCCATTTGCCAGATTGTATTAGTTATTTTTCGGACCAGTAACATTCGTTATTGACGGTTTTCTTATAATATATGTAGGTCTCGCAAATCCTGT
>JAVDBV010048504.1:0-23063 GCA_032619315.1 Piper longum | reverse complement strand
TTTGAGGACCGTTGGATTGAAATCCAACAGTCTACTCCTGTGCAACATATATGCACTGCCAAAACATGGCAGCGCATCATAGATTGCCATATATATATATATATATATATACACGTATGTCAATTACAAGTGTTACTATTCCAGAAATAACTATAATAAGCTAGAAAATGAGAGCTGACTCTCATTTTGAAGAAAACCATATATATCTAATGTTGAACTCTTATGAGTGCATGTATTGGGGAGCCACTTAGCCTATTGATACCTCTCTCAGTATTTTCTCATTTTCCTATTCTTTTTTGTCCCTTGGGATTACCAATACATCCTAAACCCTCTCTTTTCTTCTATATTTAAGCCTTCAGTACCCTTTGAACCATACACTACTTATGAACCTCCATGCTTATCTCGATGGGAGGAAACTCACAGCGTGGAGTAGTCAGGATCCCTTAAGAATGGAACAACCCTCTCACTACTAGCAATAGTGGTGGTCGTTGGAAGAGGGGAGGTATGGTGGTCGGTCGTCTGGGAGAAATGGGAGAAGGTCAAGGTGTCGGGTTCGGAGACAAACAAGGGAAGAGAGAAGGGAAACACAAGGGAGTAATTTTGTAATTAAAACTTGTCTGCTCCTAACTCGAGTCAATAATAATAATAAATAATTTTCAAAAAATACAAAATAAATTATAATAAAATATCATAAAATAAAAAAATAGTTTCCTAACTCGAATGACATGTTCTAAGCTTACTAACCCACCCAAAAATAATACCTAACATGTCCTAATGCGATAAATGACTTAATTCTAGTTCTACAATGCACTCAAAATAAAAGTACAGGGCATACTCTCATATACTCTGATTACTCGTTCTTCTGCTTCGTTAGTGACGTTATCGTCATATACTTGGGTAGAGATGACCCTCATGGCTCATAACTCACGGTCGGCCTCAGCTCACCACATGTATTTTGAAACTGATTCGACTGAAAATAATGGTCGAACCATTCGGCTCCGACTACAAAACCCTCACTCAGGTCACGGGTTTTACATACATATGTTTTGACTTTCTGTGGTTCGGCTTGGCAGTGGATAATGTAAAGATGCCCTCCCAACGCCCTTACGTTTGCTCATTTTTCTACTTAAAATAGTGCTCCATTTTCAAGCTTTTCACCCTTTTGCTCCATTCCTTCTAACCTTCCCTTCCTCCCTTGCCTTCCTTCTTCCTCTCTTGCCTTCCTTCTTCCTCTCTAGCTCTTCCCAACCTCTCATACGCCCCTCCAAGCCAAGCCTAGCCCCGTGGGGTCTTAAGTCTTGGGCTAGGAAGCCCTAAGAGACCTCCCCTCGGTCCCTTTTAGGTAATGGTCTCTCTTTTCTACATTAGGTGTTGTTTGTTTCTGTTTGTATATATTCTTACCTGTTTATAATTTTTGAGCATTTTTATCATGTAGATATGTGTGTTAAGAGTGGTTAAGCTTTAGAATCATGCCATTTCAATGTTTATAAGAATACTTATGTAGCTTTGTATGATCTTGGTCATCCACTTGCACTGTTTCATTAGAAAAATCATATCTCATGCTATAAATTGCATTGTGCATGATCTTGGCCTTGTTGTGTTCACAAGAGATAGATCTACCACTTTCATGTACATTATTTTATCTGGTATGGTATGTATGAATATGTAGGGGTACCAAATTGGCAAAAGGTGACAGCTTTCATGGTCATTGTGATCTGACCGCCCTTTTCCTAAATTTTTACACCCTAATGTAGATTTTTGTTGATGCCAATCTTTTGCACGTTTATAGTTATGCATGTTGGTTTGATCTTATTAAATGTCATCCTAAGGTAACCACTTTAAAGGCATAAACAAAAAACTGTGTGATGTGCTTGCAGTGTTGTTGATGTGCTATGCCATCCTCTAAATGGTGCTCCATTGTGAGCTCATTAAAAGATGTTAATAAAATATTGAAAAGTTACATAAAGACTAACTAATTGTCTAATGGAATCATATAAATTTTGGAAATAATTAAAAATTGTCTAGGTGGTTGGTTAATCCCTTTTTTTGGAGTGTGCAGGAACGTTTAGTGAGGACCCTAGTTCTCTAACTCCGGATGTAAAATCTGAAAACCTAGCTTATTGGTGGTGAAAGTTCATGAAATTTCACCTAGACCTTAGGGTTTATCGTAGTAGCATCTCCCTAAAATTTGAAATCCATTAGCTTAATAGATCTTGGGTTATGAGTTTCACAAGCCCAATAGGTCCAGCCTACTCCAAAAACACTTTAGCCAATGTCTTCCCTTTGCGAGTGCACCGAGACCCAAATCCTTAGATTCTAGACTTCAAATTTTATAGGATTCAAGCCTACGGTGTTAACTGACCTTAACCATTTATCACGGCCCATTTGGAGTCTCCAATCCCATGAACAATAATTTAGGAAGGTTGGTGCACAATTCAGGAACACGCTGTTCTTAGCACCTTAGTGGGCATTCTTCACCATCTTCCCCCATGGGACAGCAGTTAGTAAATTTGTCACCCTATGTTAGGATCGAATGGTCCAAAGTTTAACCCATTTGGACACTGTTTGGCTGTCCAAAAAATCATCTAATTAAGTTCATACTATTAAAATTTAAGTGTTGGTATAACACCCCAATTTTAGTTCATTTAAGAACCAAATCAGAAATGTTGTGATCGAGTCGAGTCATGTTTAAAGTTGTCGGTCGGTACGACTTGATCGATAAAATAGATCAAACAACCTTTTTGGCGTCATGAGAATGGAAGACATTATTAAATACATGTCAAAACACCTTGAACATAAATAAAAGTAAGAAAGTAAATAACTACACTGAGCTCAATTGTGTGTAGTGTTTATGTCCTCCCACCAAAGTCAACTCAATATTGCAAGACCTACATATATTATATGAAAATGTCAGTAACCGAAAAATAACTAATACAAACTGACAAATGGGCATTCTTTTATCCATAAAAACATATGAAACTTTAAAAATGCCTCACACTGGGCGGTAAGCAAACATACTTAAGTAAATGCTGGCTCACATGCGCGGCTCATAATCATATCCATACAACGCTTATGCCCTCACACCTTCTATATCACCCACCACACTACTCAAGTGGCAAAAGGAATAGATAGTGCCAAAAATTTCGAAAATGTGCTGCATTACGGAATACCCTCATACAACGCACTACATTAGGGTTTGAAGGAGTACTAGTGCGATTCATACATATCTTCATACCACTCACTCTCTTATTCGCGAAATCCGTACAAAAATACGTACTTATATAATATTCTTAGGGGAAAAGCTTGTATTATAAATTTTTGGAGCTTAAGTTTGAAAACCAACAAGGGATCTCATCCTTGTAGTTTGATTAAACATGTATAAAAAATAACTAAACGACCGAACATCAGAGGGATTCGATAAAACGCCGCCGATATTGTCCTACATATAAAACATTATTAAATTCGATACACAAGGAGTCAAGCAGAGAGGGAGAGTCCTACGGACATGTGGTCCAAGCTCCAAGCATATCTGGACATTTACGGTGAGCTTGGATTCCGAAACCTACTAAGTAAAATACTAACACCTCTACATGATGCATGTTTGTGGTGCGTGCTTATATCATCAATACATCCTAAAAATAAGATGGTACTAAACAAACTTACAGCTAAATATACATCACTCAAATCGAGACAAAATAATAATAAACAATAAATATATAAGGAAATAAATACACTCTTATATAAATAAGTAGTAATAAATACATGAACATAAATAATACTCTAATCACAAAATAATATCATAATTATACAATATAAGAATCTATAATTAAATCCAAATACATAATAACATGCATGCGAATAGGCAAATAGATAAATAAATAAATAAATAAAATTTAATTAATATAAATAATACTAATATTAATAATTAAATATATCATTATTAATAATAAATAACAAAAAAATAAATAAATACATGGATAATATTAATTATTCATGAGAAATATTAATATACATATTAAATATACAAAGATAGGAATAAATATGTATAAATAATAACACGAACAAGAAAATAGTTAATAATCAATTAATTAATTAATTAAAATAAGATAAACATGAACAAAAGTAATACTTACGAATAAATACATTATCAATAACAATAATTAGCCATATAATCGTTCATCATGATCGACAAATATATAAATAATAAGAAATTTATAATCATGAATAAATAAATAAATAAATATAATAATTAATAAATAAAAAATAATAATGATAACATCCAAACATGCTAAAAAATGTAAATATGGATCTAAACTGATGTAAGGGTTCTCGAATTACCAAAAATGGTCGAGAAACGGCAAAAAATGGGCTGAACCGAAACAAACCAAGCTGAACCCGACCAAACCGAAAGGGTTGAACCAACCCAGTCTGGAAAATTGTTTGGGTTGGCTAGGCGGACCTGAATAGGACAAGTGGACTCAGACATGGGCTGGCGGCCTGGCGGACTCAGGCTAGCCAAGCGGATGCAAACGCGGGCAACGGATGTGATCACTAGCAAACGGCTGGTTCGATGGCGGCTATTGCCCATCGTTGGAAAATGCCGATGGCGGCACGGCTGGGGTCCCCACTGGTCGGAATCGACAGAAGGGCTAAAGGCGGAGCTACTGGTGGTGTCCACCAGCTGGCCACAAAACAGCAAGAAAGGGCGCAGACTGCCGCCGGGTGCGGCGACTTCACTGGCGGTGATCACGGCTACAGCGGTGGTCATAGGTGGTCTCAAAATGTAGATCTCGACAAGGGGAAGTTGTCATGGTGGTCTGATCAGTAGGTGGTGACTCGTCGGCACCGAAAAATAGCCCAAAAGGTGGCAGGAGCAGCGGAGACTGACTCCAATAGCGCCCTCACCAGCAGTGACTATGGCGGAGCCGGTGGTTGTGAGAGGCACAACTGGAAAGCCGGCCGCGAGGCGGTCATGGGGTTCTCTGTACGGTGGCCAAGGGAGGTCAAAAGACTCACCGGCGGCGGGCCGAAGTGGTGGTAGTGCTAAATTGAAAACATCCGAGATCGAGGGACATCACTGGAAATAAATGGGTAGACCTAGGGTTGAGTGTACAACTCAGATCTTGCTATGTGGCATGATTGAACACTTGGCAACTTGTGGTCTAGTGGGGCCTTCCTATGGGTATATGCAATATACATATTGACGGAAAGATCGGATCGAGACCTTACAAAGTTGAAACTGTCTCGAGTCTTGAAAGAGACTCGATAAGCCGGAAACGAGGCAAGAAAGCTAAATATGCATCGAAACCTGAACTTAATTAAGATGGGCCCATAGGGGCACAATCTAGTGATCCAAATTTCTTATGCTGCATGCACATGAAATACCCAAAAAATTACAAAGTGATACTAAATGCTGCAACGACCTAGATATAAGCTTAAAATCCTGGTTAACTAATAAAAAAATCATATGTATACCTCGTATATACATTGATTACTCATTATATATAATATCATAATTGAAACTATTATATGCATGTAGGGCATACTTAGCCTCTATAACATGTTTATATGGCCATCTGGGTCCTATCCTCATATTCTGAAAATTAGTCTAGCTCGAGACTTGAACCCGCTCGATACTAACCCGAACTGGGTAACCTATAAACAAGTAAAACCCTAATCCAAAATTGGGTTTTATAATTGGTCTTTTCCAAGTAAGTGTAACCCCTAATTAAGTATCTAATGGTGTAATGCTTGCCACGGCAAAAAAAATAAAACATTGGTTCTGGTGAAGAAAAAAAATGGTCCACAGAAGCCAACGAGGCCCAAACACGTTGGGCTTGCCACAGTTCTGTTTGATCAACACCCTCGTAGAAGCCTACCGAGTAACCCCCTTGCTTGCCACAGCAGCTGTCAGTTCAATCAAACCCGAAGATGGTTGCTCGCCTTGTCTTCGCACCTCTTCTGAGGCATCGCTTATCTTCACCCCCTTGTACACTTCCTTCTCGGTTGGTACGTATCTTTCAGATTCGATTGTGTTATCCTTGTTGGTGGCATGATGATTTTGACACCAATATTATATGGTTTTGAATCTTTTGTTGCGTTGGTTTTTGTTTTTTTCTTTTTTCTGAATGATCGAATGATTGCAGATAAGCGCATTTGTGGTAGTCGAACACGAAGGGGGGTTGATAAGGCCATCATCTTTGAGTGCGCTTGCGGCTGTTGGGTCTATCGGCCATGACTACTTCAAAACCATACGGGGTCATTAGTTCCCCTGCCCTGGGATCGTCTTCTTATTGGTTGCAAGTGACTTTACCGAGTTAAACAAAAATCCAATGGTACACTCCATGAGTTTAGATCATGGTTGCAACAATCGGAATCGGAATCGAAATCGGTTTTTGAGGGAGTCGAAATCGGAATTAGAATCGGTCTAAATCAGATAGGAATCGGTTAAGTAGAATCGGCCTAAATTGGTCCAAATCGGTCATATACAAAAATTTGATAACTCTTAACATAAATATATAAAATACATAATTACATAATTTTTTAACATAAATACACAAATTATACTTTAATAAAAGTATAAAAGAGAATCATTGTTTATCATTACAAGAGTACAATTTCATAAGTGTAATATTTGATTTATCATCATTTGTGCTTTATCAAATGATAACAACTTACAATATAAATCGGGCGGATGCAAGGGGTGGATGTCGCTGCCGCTGATTTAATTAACAGTTGAATCGGTCCAAATCAGTTTAATCGATCATATATAATAATTTGACAACTTATAATATAAATATATAAAAATTAGGTATTGATGTCATTTTGATATTATTATGTATATTATATTTTATGATATTTTTTTGTATTGTTTTGGATTTTTTAAAATTATTTAGAATTAGTTATTATTTTTTAGCTTGAGTTAGAGTCTAGTAAATTTTTAATTACGAGAATGCTACCCCCCACATGCCCTTCTCTGCCTTCCCCCTTCTGACCCGCCCTGTCCTGCGGCCCCCCCGCCTCCCCCCGGCCCTGCACCGGCCCGCCTCCCCCCGCCCAGCGCCGGCTCCCCCCACCTCCCCCCACCCTCCCCCTGCCTCCGCCCCGCCTCCCCCAGCCCTCCCCCCGCCCTTCACCTACCTCCGCCTGTTCGTGCCCCACCCTGCCCTCCCCCTGCCAAGCATCGACGGATGGAGGTGCGACGCCGAAGGGAGGGGCAAGGTCGGCGGCGGCAGATGGGCGGAGGCAGACGGGTGGTGATGGCAAATGGAGAATGGGTTTATTTTTTTAACTTAAATTCCATTTTTACTCATACACAAATAATTTATTTAATTTCATACATAAGGTATTTTTGTTATTTATGCATCAAAATTGATTTTGACCGTTTTACTTTGATTTTAAATCGGCACGAAATTGGTTAGAATCGGAGTAAATAGGCCGATTCGTGGTCCAAATTTTATAAAACCCGATTCAACCCTCATTTTAGATCGAATTTTATCCAATCTAAATTAAATCGGCCAATACTAAATAAAATTGGCCAATTTCTCAGTCACTAGTCCAGATTCTGCTTAGTTGCCGCAAGCTTTCAATCAATGTGAAGGCCTCAACTATTTCGAGACATTAAGTCTGCTAGTCAAATCGGTCACTATTCGGGAGTTTTACCTGCTTATCAATCAATTGAATGTACAAAATGCCTTCCTCAATGGTCATCTACATGAGGTGTACATGTCCCGACCACCATTTTTTATTGATCCTTTCCTAATAATGTATGCAAGCAATTAGTCAAGATTGTTGGAGACGCAAAAAAATTATTTCGATCTATTTTTAATTTAAAATTTTCAATTAAGTGTCTCTTAACTCAATCACAATAGTTCTAATCCAATTCTTATATAAGCCGGATTCTAAGGTGTTATAGATTCATTAAAAATTTTAAGGATTTTATTATTATTATTATTATTATTATTGTTATTATTATTATTATTATTATTTAATTTTATATAGCTTATATATTTATAATTTTAAAAATTATATATTAAAAATTGAATATTAAAATAAGCGAGAAAGTACTAAGAAACAATATTTTCATATATTAAACTTAGTTCTAGAGAAAATAATAAATAGAATTCAATATTGATTGATCGCTTCAAAAGTTGTTGGGTATATTTTCCACTGCAAATAGGTAGAAGATATGAATGTGAGACAGATTGTTACCCGAGTTATACCTAGATCATCTTCATTATATCCTGATCTGTTTTATTGTGCGGATGGAAGCTTTCAGAAGGAATACAATTCTTCAACTTGGGCATACAGTTTATATAATTCACATGGCTCTATTTTGTACGCAAATTTTGCAACTAGAATTGGAGGCTCTCTTAGAGAGTTAGAGTTGGAAGGGATCAGCAATGTTCTTATTATGTTGTGAAGAGAAAACAATGTCCTATCAATACCTATACTACTGTAAGATTGTAAGGGCTTCAACGAGATGATACTTACATTAATGTCTCTTATTTTTTATGTTAGATAAGCTCAAGGTTAATTGTAAACTCTATAGTATCTATTCTTATTCTTATTAATAAAAGAGGAATGGGAACTTAATACTAGTCACTGATTAGATGTAGGAGTTTTAACCAATTAAAATACAATAAAAATAAAAAATAATTCAAATTATTATAGTTTATCTTATCTTCTAATTAAGTAATCAAAATCTCTATTTAATATATTAAATTATTATAGTCAAAAAATTTATATATAAAATTAAAATACATGCATACCATAGATCGTGCTTTAACCTAATTTGTATAAAATGATCTAGTAGACAAAATATGGAACTAGGCCACAAACTGGCAAACAGAGTTGGACAACTCCAAGTGAGAGATGCTCTCGTGAGGATCTCTTTTGTAAACTTGCTTCCTTGGTGTAATATATTCCAGACCTAGATTTTTCTTTTTAAAAAAAAAAAAAAATGGTCCACCTAAGCGAACGGGGCCGTTGTTGCCACGGTTCTGTTTGATCAACACCCGCACCGAAGCGTACCGGGTAACCCCTTGCCTCAGCAGCTCTCTGTTCGATCCAACCCGACGATGGTTCCTCGCCTTCTCTTCGCGCCTCTTCTGAGGCATCGCTCATCTTCGCCCCCTTCCACACTTCCTTCTCGGTTGGTAAGTATCTCTCAGATTCGATTGTGTTATCCTTGTTGATGGCATGATGATTTCGATACCGATATTATTATATAGTTTTGAATCTTTTGTTGTGTTGGTTTCTATTTTTGTTTTTTTGTTTTTTTGTCTTTTTGTTTTTTTTGGAATGAATGAATGAATGAATGATTGCAGATAAGCACATTGGTTGTGGCAGAGCTGGAAGGGGGTTTGATAAGACCATCCTCTTTGAGTGCGCTTGCGGCTGCTGGGTCTATCGGCCATGACAACTCCATTTCTGTCCTGTTAGCAGGCACTGGTTCTTCCCTTCACAAAGCTGTTTCTCAAGCTGCTGGTCTTCCCACTGTTTCCCAGGTGGGTGGAGGTGCCTTTATTTTTTTTTTGTCTCTTTTACCAGCTTGTTTTTTAGTAATTTGGACTGTTGAGGTGGTTTCAGTTGAAGTTTGAAGATTTTAGATGTGGTGATGGGAGGCCCATATTGAAGTTTATTTATATTTGTTTTGGGGATGTCATTGTTTACCGTGTGCGTCTATTTCTTGTGAGCTGCCATCTTTTGATAAGAACGTGTGCTATTTGAGGTTGTACTGGTGCCATTGTTTTCCCTTTGACATGCTTGTTTCTGGTTAATTGTGCTATTTGAGGTTGTTTGAGTTGGAAGCTATGGGGATGGAAATCACATATTAAAATTCATGTGTATTTATTTTGAGGATGACATTATTTAACTTGTCTTTCGTTTGTGATGCGTCTTTTGATGGGAAGAATCGTATTAGTATCTGGAATTTCTACCCAATTGAAAATCATACTAATGTTGTATAACCTACCAACTTGAAGATTATCACAGTCTAGCCTTTTGAACGTTTGCTGGCTTGCAAGGCCCACTTATCTAAGTATGATCATTTTTTAGTATGTGAGATGATACATAATGCAGAGGTTCCAGATGTCTGAGAGCCATAAAACTAGGTCTGCCCCTGATGTTTTAATGATTTTTTCAATTGAATAATTGATGTCTAAATTTTTTATGGTAGACTTAGCGAAAAATTTCTATAAAGCTGGCAGCTTCCTTCCAAGAAGAAACCTGGCATCGTGATGTTCTTTAGTGATTGGAAATTTATGGATAGCAATCTTATAAGAGGAATAAGGGTGGGATACAAGTTTGGGATCAATGTAGAATACTGTCCACTGACCCTAGACTAACCATGATATTTTTTCCATTTCTTCTCACATGCAGCCGAGGTTGTCAATATTTCCTCTTTCTGCTTCGGAAATCCTTGGATATTCGGTGATTATATGAACTCAGATGTAGGCTGCTATCTTTCCTTTTTGTTTTTAATGGTGAAAAAAGGAATCCGATTTGAATATTACTAGGTTTTTTTCCCAATGAGAAAAAAATCTATGCTCTGAGCTGGCACAAGACCTTTGTTTCACAATGGAGTTTTGCTAACTGCCATTGTTCTGCCAGTTTACCATGTTGTGGCTTGTCGGACATCTATTTTCATAAAAACGTGCATGTGTATGTGGATGCATGCTGTTAATAGATGGTAGTATATAGTAATATTTTGAATCATTCAAAATGGCTTTATACAACCGTAAAAAATTTTGCATATGTTTTTCAGGCGATATTCATTTTGTTCTACGCACATAGATTTTCCCAACTCAAGGCATTGAGAAATGATGTCATTGCCATCTGATTCTCTTCTGCAGGTTCTTGTTGCTGATTCTGAGTTCTTTGAGCGTCCTACTGCTGAACCTTTAGCTGAACTTGTCCGCACAGTTCATCAGAGAGGGAAATATTCACATATTGTGACTGCATCCAATTCTTTTGGGAAGAACATTCTACCACGCGCAGCAGCTCTGCTAGATGTGTCCCCTATTACGGATGTCATTGAGATTCATGAACCTCAACTGTTTATAGGTTCTTTTCTGATATACTTCTCTGTTGTTAGGTGCATTTACTACCATTTTTAATGTTATTATGCCTTTTTCAGTTCTGTGTAAATAACGTTTGAAGGTAGAAATTGTTTGTTTGAGATATTCCTGACTTTTAAACCTCTGACTTTATTCAGGCCAATTTATGCTGGAAATGCCCTCTGCACTGTTAGATATACTGGTTCAGATCCATGTATGTTGTCTATCCGGCCTACTTCATTTTCACCAATCTTGGCTTCTATTGATCAAAAACCTCAAAGTTCACCCATTTCTCAGGTTGATCTCTCGATATTTAGTGAAGGTTTGTTCTCCTATTTTTACCTTAATGAGATTTGCCAAAAAATAGTAGACTATTTTATTAGAGCATGCACCTAGCCCACACCTTCCTTGTATATTTACAAACTTCTTCTTTCTTTATGATATCTCATGCAATTATTGTGATATCCAGGAGCAACCAAAAAATCAAAATGGTTGAGCCATTCGTCTCAAGATGCAGAGCGCCCTGACTTGGTGAATGCACGGGTGGTTGTAACTGGTGGACGGGGGTTAAAATGTGCAGAGAACTTTAAGTTACTAGAAAAGCTTGCAGAGAAACTTGGAGCAGCAGGTCTTTACATCGATTGCCTTCTATGCATCATGTTTATTTCCTTTAAAGTGCTTCTTCGGCATGTGATTTGACGATACCAATTTAAGCCAAAATCATGAACCTTCGTTGCCAATTTTTATTTTTCTGTACTTGTCACTTATACTGCCAATTGTAGATACACATCTCTTAATGCATGTATTTAAACGAAATTGATTTTTTAAGAGCTTGTCAATTTTCAACTAAGGGGACGATTGTGAGACTCTCACAGAATGAGAGAAAGTGTGGCTAACTGAAGCCATTAAAACCCATGTCAAAAACCATAGTGGTAAGTTTTTGACTCTTATGCAACTCAGTTACTATTTGGCCACATGTTTGCTCTTTAGGTGCCCATAATAATATCATTCTTGACCATGATTTGGGTGCCTCGGTATCATGTCTGTAGTAGACCTTGACATGGGGGCAGTTGTGAAGGTTTACTTGCCCCAATAGGCCGGCAATCATGTGCATGGGTATGGGTTAAATCCAAGTCCACTACGACCATGCCTGCCATAGTAAATCGGTGGGCAGGAGAGATTTGTGCCGTGATCAGCACTCTCCAATTGTATACTTCTCTCATTATAGCTATTTAAGCTACTAAACTGATAATTATATCTTTGTATTCATTAAGAAACTCGGGAAAGAATACAACGCAGTTTAATAATAGTGTCGTAATAAAGCATTCAAAATGCAGAAATTGATTATAGAGAGATGATCTACATTTGGCATAGTTCTGAATGTTCTTTCATATGAAGTATTGGGATATGAAGTAATTAAATATTGAAGAAATTTTAGAATCCATTATCATACTCATTTGACCGCCTTAATTGCTTATTGTTCTCAAAGTCTTGAGAAAATTTTTTGGGGTCCTCATCTGATTAAATTTTGGACCCTTAAATTGAATGTGACATGTCCAGCCTTCTGTTCACCAAAGCAAGAAGATAGCCAGCCAAACTCCACTTTGTGGAATGTTTATTAAGTCACCAAGTACTTTATAAGAGTTCAAGGCTTCAAGCCATCATTTTTTTTATGACCACATCAATTTGGTTATTTAGCTTCTTACACTGGTGGAATTTAAAGTATGATAAGATGAAAATTATGGCTTGGGGATGAAGAACTTTTGTTTAAATTTTGTTCATAGTTGCAAATTATATTTGAAACTAGGAAAGTAAATTGGTTGTTGCATCATTTTGTCTTTTTTTTTTCTTTTACAGAACGAGTTGCTAATTTTCTCTTCATTCTTTAGTTGGAGCTACCAGAGCAGCTGTTGATGCAAATTTTGTCCCTAATGATCTTCAGGTAAGAAAAACAGTTCCTCTACTTCCATCGGTCGATATTTACTATTTCATTACTTACTAGAGAAACTCTTCATTGGCGACTTCCACAGTTTGAATAATCATTACTCATTACCCCTTCATTCTTGATCATTCCTACAACTAATTTAAGGTGCTTTTTGAATATATTTTCTTATATGTTATTGCAGTTCATTGTAAATTGTTTATTTCATTGCCATACATAGACACTGTAATGGCCCAACCCAATGTATAAATTAATAGGTCTAAGTTATATCTTCAAAAATAGTTAACCGAAGTTAAGATTTATAGATCATTTTCACTTACATATTGGGCACAGGACTAAGTTGAGGGATTTTACAAATACAAAACACCCTCCCCCCCCCCCCCCCTCCCCTCTATATACCTATGCCATGTTCATGGTATATTACTTGATCTCTTGCACTGCTAGTACCTAGCCTGGATAAAGGAGGTTGGTGCTAAAAAAGGAATGTATAAGTCAAAACCGCCATTTGTCGTAAAACATGTTTGGGACCCCTCATGCATCATTGTTTTCAATGTATATTGTGGGTGTGGTCGGATCTTAGCTGTATTGTTTGTGACCTTACTAGCCTTGCAGAGTAGATACAAATATCTTGAACTTTTTTTTATAAATTATCAGAATATAAGCACCATTTCTGATTGTATTCTCTTCAGGTTGGTCAAACTGGCAAAATTGTGGCACCAGATTTGTATATGGCATTTGGAGTTTCGGGTGCAATCCAACATCTAGCGGGAATGAGAGATTCCAAGGTTATAGTAGCTGTAAATAAAGATGCTGATGCACCCATATTTCAGGCAAGTAGCATCATTCCAGGTCTTCTTGAAAGCACGTTTGCTTGATTTTGATTTCTTTAGAGATTTTTTTCCATCATACATAAATGATTCTGATAATTTATTAACCTCGAAGTTACTGAACAATTGTTTTCTTTAGATTCTAAATCCTTTGAACAGCATTCTGTATTGTTGCTAACAAGTGGTATACTATCATCGGCGTTTCCTGATACCAAAACTATTGTTTTATTAGCAGATTGCAGATTATGGGCTTGTTGCTGATCTGTTTCACGTAATTCCAGAGTTACTGGAAAAGCTTCCTGAAAAAATGTAGTTCTTAACCAATTCTATTGTTGTTATAATTTGGATGCTCAAAACGAAGCTACAAAAGCCAAGAGTTGTTACCTTGTTCAAGGATAGGCAATCTGATCCTATTAGGAAATAAAAGAAACTTTTTTTCCGGACGGCGAGAGGACTGACTCGAAAACATGCACCGGAGTCCCAATTAATCAGTAGATTGTGTTGATTGTTATCTTTCTTTGTTCTAGCCATATCTTGCCGGAGCAGCCAAGATCTGGTTGCTCCAGCTAGTTAGGCCGCAATCCTGTCTGAAATTGTCCGGGCTGTCATTTTATTATTATTATTAGTATTATTAGAAACTCTGGGTTGGGTCTGCTTAGTTTTTAAAATATGAGTCGCTTTAATTTGTTTAAAGTTAATTAGGAGGGTAATTTTGTTACTATAATATTTTTTTGGATAATTAAACTTGATTTTCTTACTGGTAAAATAAGACACTTTTTCTTTTTTTCTTGTTTTGTAGGAAGCTCAATTAAGAGCTGACAACATCTTGTGTTGCACACGAGGGGGAAAATCACATTAAGTGAGCTTACAAAGTGGTGACATCTACTAACCTCTGGCATAATATCCACAACCTTTTGACACCTTATTTGTTGATTAAAAGCTCTACAATTTAAACTTCCTTCGGAAAAACTCTTAGAGACGCTACCTTAGAGAATGAATCGTCCCATTACTTGAAATATTATATATTTATATATATGGTAACATTTAACGTTTTGTTACATTTTGCAAAAAGTACCTTTGCCATTTTAAATTTAAGTAATGTTCAGCTAAATATTTTTTTTACCCATTATCGTTATACTTTTATATTTTTTTCAAATAAGGCAATAAAAAACCCCATAAATATACAATGCTATATTTTCCTCTATAGGCCATCTCTAAAATACTAATGATATAATTTCCATCTGTTAAAGACAGCCCAACTTTTGCTCAATTGTTCCTTTGTTCATGCGTGCGTGTTTAGAGATAATTCATGAAGAGTGTCCTCGTCCCAGTCTTCAACAACTCATTTGTCTACTAAAAGAACTCCCCCACCTCAGAGAACACCTAATTTCATTGAGATCGAAATTCATGGCAAGCCCGTTCTTGTATCCCAGTATTGAAATCCTCAAGGAAAGCTTAAAATCAGCTGCCATAGCTAAGATCAAGCTCTTGTCTGGTGTGGAAGACGAAGTAGAGGATCTGTTGACATCGTTGAGTGGGATTGATGCAGTTCTAAAAGATGCTGAGGATAAGCAATGGAATTCTCCCGCCGTAAAGAATTGGCTTCAGATGCTTGAAGATGTTGCTTATGAAGCAAATGACGGGAGTTGATGAGTTTGAAACCCAAGCTCGGCTAGCAAACATTGAAGAAGGTTGACACAAGTACTGCTGCAGTTAGCATGAAAAAAAAGGAATGCAATGTATTGTGCTTCATTCCCCGAAAAGTAGTGTTTAGACATGAGATAGGGTCAAAACTACAGGAATTCGTGGGAGACTAGATAGGATTGCGAGAGAGAGTAACTTTAGGTCTTGACAATTTCGGCAGCTAGGGAAAAGTATAACCCACCGAGTGAAAGGACTTTGATTGGATCATTTGTTAACGAATCGGATGTTATTGGAAGAGATGATGACGAGAAGATAGTCATCAACCTGTTGAAATCAAATGTTGCTAATAGTCGTAATTTTTTGGTCATTCCTATAGTGGGTATGGGAGGACTTGGTAAAACAACACTTGCCCAGGTTGTTCACAAAAAAGTGAGGAACCATTTTCAGGTGCAAGCATGGTTTAATGTGCAAAAATGGAATCTGTGTGGAAAAAATGTGATCTGTCGTTCATAGAAGCATTAGAGAAGGAATTGATGGGTATTTTGACAGGGAAGGAATTTTTGCTTGTGTTAGATGATGTGTGGAATGATTAGCTGTTGGGCTGGGATAGATTGCACAATTTGCTCAGAGCAGGGGGGGAGGGAAGTAAAGATCTTGTCACAACAAGAAGTGAAATTGTAGCCAGGAACATTGGCACTGTACCTGTACCTGCACACAATTTACAGATTCTTTGCAACTATGATTCCTGGAGCTTGTTTGAAAGAGAGGCCTTCAACGAAGTGAACGAAAACACACAATTATCATCTCCCTTTGTAAGGGTAGGTAACAGATTGTAAGAAAATGAAATGGTCTACCCTAGGCAGTGAAATTTTTAGTTCGTCTCTTAATGTTTAGAAGAAGCGAAATGGAGTGGGAAAAGATTTTGATTAGTGAAATTTGGGATCTACAAGGAAGTAAAGAGAGTTTTGCCTGCTTTACAATTGAGCAACTTACACCTTCCAACTGTACTTAAAATTTGTTTTGCATATTGTTCAATCTTCCCCAAGGGGTACAAATTTTCAAAAGATGGGTTGATCAAATTGTGGATGGCCCAGAAATATGTTTGGGATCGAGGATGCGAGAAATGGAGGAGATTGGTGCCAAGTATTTCGATGATTTGTTGATGAGACCATTTTTTCAACATGAGTAGCAAAGTTTCTGTATAGTGATTCTGATTTTATCTATAAACTCTAATACAGACTGCATGATCTCATTTATGATCTAGCAATGTTTGCAACAAAAGAGGGGTTCTACACAGTAGCAGAAGAGAAACTTTTCAATGTTCAATCGAAAGCTCAACATGTGTTTTATGCCTACTCTGAGAAGGAAGTTGGTACTTTCAATGAGAAAGTCTATGATTGCAAAAGATTGCACAGATTATTTCTATCTTATGGAGTAGTTACTGAAAGTTCCTTGCCCCAATCATTCATACTTTTAAATTGTTGCGAGAGTTAAGCTTGGATCGATGCTTCGTGACTGAATTACCGGATTCGATCGGAAATCTAATGCATTTGCGCTAACTCGACCTTACATTTAATGTAACCTTGACAAAGGTACCAGATTCATTTTGTGCTCTTTGCAATACTGCTTTAGTTTGTTCAACTTACCCCAGGATGTGAGCCACTTAATCAATTTCCGTCACCTCCCTTGTGATGTTTCAGGATTGAAACGTTTGCCACCAAAAATTGGGAAGCTGGCAAGATTCCAATCAATATCCAAGTTTATTGTCGGAAAAGAAGATGGATTCAGAATAGCAGAGATGAAAGGATTGGACCATTTAAGCGGAAGCATTGAAATTTCAGGATTGGATAATGTGATGGGCAGAGATGAGGCTGGAGAAGCTATGCTAAGGAATAAACAGCAGCTCAAGAAGCTTACAATGAAGTGGGGTGAAGATGATCCAAACAGTCTGCGAGACATTCAACTTGATGAAGAAATGATAGAGGGGCTCAAACTGTTAGGCTCAATGGGCCCTAAAAAAGACTTGTAATAGGTGTCACGAGCCTCTCTTAATCTAAAAATTAGCTCAAAAAATAATGCTTTCATATTAGCTTATATATAGGCTACAAACATTATCCATGACCAATGTGGGACAAACTTAACAATCTCCAATTTACACATCGAGCGACATCAAAATTATCATTGTCCGGCAATTTCCCTTTTTTCAGAAGTAATTCATGACGGAGACTTCTACAATCGGCGTAGACAAACACCAAAATCTCTCATTCATCAGAAGTAACTCACAATAGAGACTTTTACAATCGGCGTAGGCAAACACCAAAACTCACATGGCTTAACGGGCATTTCTTAATCTAAAAGCCAATTTAAGGAATAGAGTTTTCCCATTAGCCTATATACAAGTCACCAACATCATCCACGAGCAATGTGGGGCAAACCCAACACAAACCACAATGTTATCTCAAAGAGTTGTGTATAAAAAACTACAAAAGAGCGAATTCGCCTAGTTGGTTATGCGCATTGCAGCTTATTTACTTGCAAACCATTGAGCTTGACGGCCGGAAAAATTGCCAGAGAGTTCCTCCTGTGGTTTTGCTGCCTATGCTCAAAGATCTGAAGATTATTGCATTTGATGGAGTGCTACATTTGTCAAATGAATTTTCTGGTCATAGTAGACAGGAAGGTGCGAATGGGGATACTGCATTCCCATGTTTGGAGTTTTTGCACTTCGGGCTGCCCATTTTGGAGGATTTGGTTTGAACTAGAAAAAGGGAACCTTCCCTGCTTGACTGAACTACATTTAGCCTTTTGTCCCAAGTTAAAGACAATGCCTTCTCAACTTCGATCTTCTTTGGTAAATTTGGATATAACAGGTTGATCAAAGAATTTCTTGGTACTTTGTAATTGTTTTGTTCTTTTTTACATGGAGTCTCCTCACCGCGAACTTGGCGATTTTGTGATCGCCATTTTCTAATTTGATTTGTATCTCTTTTATTATTCTTATTTCATATTTAATAGTTTTATTGAGTTGATCAATCGAATATTGTCGATCTGCAACAATGTTTTGCATCGGTTGAGTGACTTTGGGAACCTCTGTCCCTACGGCATCTCTTGTACCAATTCCAATAAATATTTCCTTTTCCTGCTCTCCTACTGAATCATGCATATTCTTTACTTGCGGATTCATCTTCTACCCTTTGACTGCCACGATAAAATTAATATTTTTTAGCGATGATTTTTAATAAATACTAGAGATTTGAGATTTGAAATTTGAGATTTGAAGTAATTGAATCTATACAAGGTAATAAAATCAAGTGTAACACTATAATTAGGGCTACTGATAAGCGAGCGAGCCGAACTCAGCTTGTGCTCGAACTCAACTTGAATAGTTTGAAGTTCGTTCGAACTCAACTGGAGATCGAACAAGTTTTGAGCATAAATGTTTGAAATCGACTCAAACATTTCTAATATTGTTTGAGCTCGACTCGAGCACACATACATTTAAATTGTTAAATTTTGAGGAGCTCAAAATTAGCTTGTTTGGAAAGTCAAAACCAACCCGTTTGGGAGCTCGAAACTACCTCATTTGAGAGTTTGAAACCAGCTCATTTGGGAGCTTAAAATCAGCTCGATCATAAGGTCAAAAATTACTTGTCTCGGAGAAAAATATACAATTATAGAAATTAAAATTAACAAAAATAGTCGTTCAATATATTTATATAAACTATTTCAATAATAAAATGTCTTTTCAAGTTTCAACCATATTTTAATTTTTTTTACAAAATACCTAAGATACCATTCAACAGCATACATTTCCAAAAAAATAAAATGCTTAGAATTGTAAACCCAAAATTTAAAGAAAGCTATCAAAACTCTATATTTTATGGCCTTCATCCATATTTAGAGAACCTTTATCGAGCCTTCATCATAGGAAAAAAATTAACAGATATCATTCATTGTGAAATATTAGATTAAATAAAAAATTCAATTTTATAAAAAGAATAAATATATTCTAGTATTCTTTCTAGATTTAATAGAAAAAACTTTAAACTAATCATCCCAAAGAATAAAGTTTATGAGTGTATTCTAATAACTACAAAGGTCATAATAAATAACAAAAGTAGATATTAAAATTTTAAACATATTTTGTGTTTGAATATGTGATGCAAAAGCAAACCAAGAGAAATAGATATTGAAGAACTTTATTTCACTTTTGAATTTGAAAAATTAAATATAAAAGTAGCATATAGTCACACTTCAACTTACTACATACATAGTATTATAACATCACAATATAGAAATAATCAAAAAGCACAATTATGCTAAGACAAATAAGAAGAGGCAATATTCATTATTAAATAGTAAGCACTTAGGAATTTATGTGTATTTAATTATGTATTCATGTATTGTATAACTATGATATTATTAGTATTAATGATTTATTAAAAATTAACTATTATTTATTTATTTATTGAATGATTATGTTTTTACTTGTATTTACCCGTGTATTTATATAGTATATATTATTATTATTTTATGATTAGAGTAATGATTATTTTCATGTATTTATTATTCATCTATATATTTATGAGTGTATGTTTTTATTTATTTATTATTTATTATTAGTTATCTTCTTTATTATATATCGATTTGTGTGCTGTATGTTTAGTTGTACATTTATTTACCGATCTTCTTTATTAGGATGTACTTATGATGTGAGTGCATACCACGAGCATGCATTATATAAAGATGTCAGTAGCTTACTTAGAAGTGAGCTTCGATATAGGTTCCAGAGTTCGAGCTCGCCGTAGAGGAGACGTCACGCTTGGACCACAAAAGAGTAAGGACTCTTCTAACTTTTTATCGTTATACTCTATTGCTGATTTGATTTTTAGATCGTATGACATGTTAAGTGGTTATTTTATCGGACCCCACTTAATATGGGCCATTTAGATGTACTTTACTTCTATAATTAATAACCCTCGAGGATAAGACCCTCAAGTCTGATTTCTAAAACAAGATCCACTGCAAGTTTCCTTTGGGCCTACTATATAAATCCCTTCCCAACCCTATATATAATTTTTACGGGTTTTTCGGTGAAATGTGAGACAGGGAAAAACCAACTACCACGTCTTGAGATAGGCGCGTGTTGTTCAAAGCGGGCTCTGTATTCCATTCTCGAGGAATCCTGACAAGTCCACCTTTGAGTTCCTCAAACCCGGAGAAATATGGAGGTTTAGACTTGTGATTTCAAAGGGTACTGGAGGCACATGCCTGAGAGTACTCGGCCTTTATACTCAGGGCCAAAAGTAATATGAGGATATAGAGGGCTATAAGAAATTAAAGTGATGTTCCTACAGAAGGGATAATTTTTAAAGTTGATGAAACATTAGATGAGATAGAAAAGAGATGCTTTCGTACAATGTTGATGGCTCCTATTTAATGCCATTATGAAAGATTATATGAAAGAATATATAAATATTTTCACTTAACAGGAAGGTCAGCTCTCCTGTGCCAGTTTGACTAACACTCGTTACTGATGTTTTTTATATTATACATATAGGTTTCATGATTCTGAGTCAGCTTTGGAGGGAGGACAAATAAACGTTACACACACTTGAGCTCAACCTAGTTATTTTATTTAACACTTTTACTTATATTTGATGTATTTTTTATGCATATTTAGTAATGTCTTCCATTCTCTTCATGCAAAGCGGGTTACTTCGATCTATATTATCGATTGAGTCGCATAGACTAGCTACTTTATGCATGACTCAACTCAATCACGACATTTCCAATCCTGTTCTTAGGTAAACCAAATAGGGGTGTCACACCCCTATAGAGACACAACCACCAGTTCAAAGCTCACAAGACGTCCCGATATTTCTCAAGAAGATTTGAGAAGATTATGGCCACGATTAAGGTGTTGCAAGACAAAATGGAAGAAGATAATGTTCGAACTTTATTTATAATCTTAAATTTAAAACCAAATTCTTTATTATTTTTATATCAAATCATCAAGTATATAAAATTAGATAGCAAAAGCGTACCTAAATCTATAAAAGAAAATTGATTTTTTACCTTGTTAGGTTTTGATCTTCCAAATTCAATAACAGTTTTTAAAACCAAAATTTCTTGACAATGGGATACCAGAACGAAAACTACATATGAATTCAAGGATCATAACCTCCTTATTTATATCATTAGTTTCATAATTTCAATTTCACCTATCACAAAAGAGAAATTACGAAAATGGTATTCACACATTGAATTCCACACCTTAATTTATAGCTTATAATCCTTAACTTTAATATATTAATTTAATTTAAGCCAACCTTAAATAATAATATATGATACAATTCTTAATTCATGTATATATTTATGTCTAATATCCAACAATCTCCCACTTGGACTATATATATACACAAAGATAATTGTATATAACCTTATGAGCTCCAAAATAACATACGCTATTATTTCAAAATAACAATTTCGTCCATTAATCAATGCTAATATAGGATCTAGATGATTTTTCTTATATTTATTGTAACTAAACTCATTTATGGTCACATACATCAACATAATTAAATGACATAAATCAAGTGTGGATGTGTAGTATAAAAATTACATGTAATTTGATTTAAACATGCATATTTTCAACTGGTCCAACCTTATGAAATCACAAAAAAATACTAAAAAATAGAATGAACCTTAAACCAAATACAAACTCCCACTAAAATAGCATATCATCAAATAATACAACACCCATATAAGCAACATGCTCATAGGCAGTAAACTTTTAGTAAGCGAATTTGCATCTATGGAGCTTGTCCCAATATGCCCTATAGAGACTTTACCACTTTGAACTCTTTCTTTCACAACAAGGAACTTGATCTCGATATGTTTTGACTTAGATGAGCTCCTGTTTTTATTTAAATATGATAGTACAGAGTAATTGCCACAAAATAACTTAAGTGGTCTTTCAATATTATCAACAATATGTAGCCCTGTGAAAAATTTCTGCAATCATATTCCCTGATTGGAAACCTTATAACAAGCTATGAATTCAGCTGCCATGGTTGAAGAAACTATGAGTGTCTGCTTAGCACTCTTCCACAAAATAACTCCTCCGGCAAGCAGATAGATATAACCAAGAGTGGATATGTTACTATATTAACATTCGACAAAATCGGAATCAGAATACTCAATGATCTCAAGTTGATCTGACTTCTAATATGTAAGCATGTAATGTTTTATTTTATGAAGATACATCATGACTCTTTTGACTGCTTTCCAATGATCCAAACCCTAATTACTTAAATATTTGTTCAACATCCCAATAATATACGCAATATCTGGACACGTACTTTCTAATGAATAATGAATAAAAATGCCACTTTCCCCAAAATCAGTCCTACTCAATGTTGCACGAATCGGCCGATTTAAATCGGATCGGCAACGAGTCGATCCAATTTTGGGGCCGAATCGGTCGGCCCCAAATCGGCGCCTAAATCTACTGAGTTACCCCGATTCTGACCGAGTTAAATCGAAATCGGAGTATCTAGAGGGACGGAGCGTAGTCGGCGGGGGGAG
>JAVDBV010048503.1:0-35054 GCA_032619315.1 Piper longum | reverse complement strand
TCCGACCACCACCGCCGCCCGCTCGAGCCGCTGTCCGGGTGCCCGTCGGCGCTGGAGCTGGCGGCGGGCTTCGGGTTTGACGAGGATGACAAGTCGATGTGGCTTGGAGGCGATGGGGACGCCGGCGCGGATGGGTGGGGAGATAGGGGCGGGTTGGTGTGGGATACACCGTCGATTGTTTGTATGAGTGATTTGATTGTGCCGGTGGAGCCGCATCTCGAGCCTGACAACCCTGATTTTCAGGTTGTGGATGTTCCCCCTCCGCCAAAGGTCTGATTTTCTTTCTCTGCAATTTCGGTACTGTTTTTTTTTTCTGTTGTTGTTCATAGGATGCCATTTTCTGAAATTCTTTTATAGTGATATTTGATTGTGGCAAATTTCTTATCTTTTTGCTTCATAGTTGTAAGCAGATTGGATTTTATCTGTGCAGAGTGTCTATTGTGTTCTGTAACTGTTGTCATATTTCTTGTCTTTTTTGCATCATAATTGATTGTTGGCAGATTGGATTCCAATTGTTCAGATTCTTATATGAAAATTCTTCCTTCTTGATCAGGTTCCATTTGTGCAGTTTGTTTATTGCCCCACTAACTGGGGCTAGTTTCATCTCTTATTGCCTCGTTGTAGTTGCAAGCGAATTGGATTCCATTTGTTTAGTTTTTTTTTCATGGAAATTCTTCATGTTGCTAAAGTTCCATTTGTTCAATTTGTTTATTGTGCCCCAGTAACAGTGACTAATTTCTTCTCTTTTCGCTTCATATAATCTGGAAGCAGATTAGATTTCATTTATTCAGAGCGTTTATTATGTTTTGTAACTGTGGAGATTTTTTTTTTATGTTTAAATTTTATGTTGATTTTGCTGCGTACTAGTTATATGCCGATTAGGTTCCAGTTTTTAGATCAATCCTTTATGTACGCAATTTACTGATGAATTACTGATTTTCTACATTCATATAAATGCATGAACAGCATAGAAAAGTAGCTTGCGGGAAGCACAAGGAAGAGATCATCCGCCAGCTTAAGCGTCTTCTTGAATCTGAATCCGTTATTTATAGTGATTGTAAAGATGCAGACCTTGTACCACGAGTGCATTCAGATGTTCAACAACGAAACTCTACCTTCGAAAATTTAAGTGTGGTCGATGCCATAGACTATACCAGCTCAGAGGCTCCTCCAAGTTGCAAGGTTTTCTTCTTTCTTCAGTTTGTATTTCTGTCACTTTATTTTGAAATGATTGTGTATTCCATGGATTCCCTAATTGTGATCATCTTGTTGATTCTCTTCTTCCAGAAAGAGAGGATGAAATGATTTTTGGTCCTTGAACTTTTTTTTTTTTTTTTGTTATGCAGTTAAACGAAAATCAGTGGGGTGGAGTTTGTTATGATGATGGTATCGACATGAAAACACTCCAATATGAACCTTTGATTGGAAATTTTGTTGATGGAAACTCATTACTTACTGATGTCACCGACGCTGGAGTTTCCGAAATTAGCCAAGCTGCTGTCAGTGGTGAAGTTCCCCAGTCTGTTCTTTTGCCAAAGTTTCCTACCAAGGGGTTACGTGAGATAACAGGCCCCCATAGAGAATCACTTATTTCTCGCTACAAGGAAAAGAAGAAGACGAGAAGGTAAAAACCTCTCGATGCAGATAGAAAAAAATCAGTTGTTTAACAATGTTGGTGATGATTATGATTTAAATGGAGGCACCGATCTTATTTTTCTTTTTGTTTTGATTATATGCCATGTTGGAATTTGGATTGTATGATGCAATCCAGAATTACATTTCGTATACTGATAATCCGTTCAATGCTTGGAAACAGATATGATAAGCAAATTCGATATGAATCAAGAAAAGCTCGTGCAGATAGCAGGGTGAGGATTAGAGGCCGCTTTGCAAAAGCAGTTCCAGACCAATGAACAGTGTACGCAAGTTACAACTGCTAAACTTCCTGTACTTCTATTGTTCCTTGTTTTATTTATTTTAGGTAAACTGAGGAACAATGAACAGTATAAACACCTTTTATGTATTTTCTGGCACTTGTTTAAGGACAAATCAATAAGATGCGGCTGGACAAACTCAAAGTTCTTGACCAGATTTTTGTTGATTGTCTGTTTTGTATTTCCCAGCAACAGTGAAAAATGATTGCTCCAGCCTGTTCTGTCATAAATTTTTGGCTATGCAGAAGATAATCTAGTCCTCTTCGTTGTAAATTGCCTTAAGTGAATATCTTCTGTAAGTGTCATTATATATTTACCGAACCTTCCACATTTGTCGTTCGTCACCTGTGGAAGGCCAAATGTATTTCTTGTTCACTGTTTGGAAATAGCTGGTGTATATGCAGGTTGTATACTTTTCTTTAAATTCTTTGGGCATGTTGATGAACAGATAACTTGCAGCATTTTCTTGGAGAAGGATGAATTGGTAGCCTATCCATTTATCCAATCTACTGAATAAAAACTTGATAAAAGCAGGATGATAATGACTGCTCTATGCGGTTTGGAAATTGTTGGAGCTCTTGTAGTTCTGTCGCTAAATTGAAGATAGTGTTAAATAAAATCAAAACATGTTTAGTCTGCAGCATTGCCAAATGTTTTGGTTTCCAGACACTCAGCAACCATGTCCGACTCAACCTGAACGATAGATAACAAACGACTTCCAGACGCATGGAGTCTATCGGCGACGATAGATATTCAGAACTGCAAGTATGATCAACAGCAAAAGGCCGACCATACCAGCGAAGGACACAAGCAGTGAAGCTGCTACATACCGGCAAAACTTGCCATAATAGTTGCACACCTTCTTCCACCCGACGTGAGTGTTGCCCTCAGCTCCGAGCACTCCAACTGCGCAGCCTGCACCAATCCCCGACGAGAGGAGCACGAGGAAGACGAGGTCCAACACGATGATTATGGCGGCCAGCGAGCTTTTGCCGGTCTTGCTCACCATCGATAGGAGCAGTGAGAGTGTTGTGTAAGCACATACAGCAGCATTCGCTGCTACGAAGTATCTAATGACCATGAAACAAGGCAAGAAATTGCAAACAAGAATAATTAAGCAGCCATGTATGTAACAAGGTAATAATTTTGCATACTAAGGAATGTTGAAGGCCTGAATAATATGTCATATTCGATACAAGACCTTTATGAGAAGCATTATACTCGACGACTTGAGTGAGTAAGCATATAACCGAGTGTAGTAAACAAATTAAATGAAACAGACTTCAACAATGTCTTGACTGCTTGAACCACATGATGCTTATAAGTTTTGTTATAAAGATCTAACAAACATTAATTATACATAATTGTGGACTTCATATCTTCCATCTACAGGGAAATCAAGTCTCATTCTTGTCAAAAGTAGCAAATTCAACCGATGAAATTACACAAAAATAAAAATAAAAAAAATTAAATTATTATAATTTATTTTTCATTCAATTAATTTTATCTTTAAAAATAAAATTTATCTCTAAAATATTATATTATTATAATCTATCTTATTATTAGATAAATCTTTTATAAAATTAGAGTCTGTTTATCTTACCATTTACGAGTCTAGTGTTGCCAACCGTCTAAGTACACAAAGTACCTTGATCCGACTAAAATATCGAGTTTGCGTTCAACTATACAGAGTGGTCCAGGGTTGAAATCCCTGATTTTAATGTAATTACTAAAATTCAATTTAATAATGAGCTTTGATTTACTTTATATACATATTTTTAAAACTTAGCTCTATTTTTTTTTGAAAAAAATAATAAATAAATAAATAACTAATAAATTTAGTCTTAGATGGCTCGTGGTATCAAACCTGTCCAAGCATGCAAGCACGGGGTGGAATCAGTTTGGGCAAGTCATGCACTTGGGCTGGCATTTGTTGAGACGAGGACAGTGTAGACCAGGTCTTGAGGAGGTTGGTGTGTGAGATATTTGAAAAGATCTTAGGATGGGCTGGTTGTGTATGTGTTGGGTATTTAGTTGAAGGAAAGGGGCGCCCATTTCTTCACTTTTGGAGTCCACAACGTCCTTGTTCCAAACTATTTCCCCCCCCCCCCCCCACTCCTAGTAGACCTTTTGTTGGGTCGTAAAAGATATTTGTGTCTTATATATAGATTAATGAGAAAGTTTTATTTTTTAAATTAGCTTTTGGATTAAGAGATATATGTGACAGGCACCTTTCGGGGGCCCAAATGGTCCAACCGTGGTATTAAAGCAAGGGCACTCAACAAATGATATCAAAGCTAAAGTTATTATTTTGAGAAATGTGTTTGCCTATACCAATTGTGATTGTTTCCTTCATAGGTTTTACCCGGTGATTTAATGAGAATTTGTCAAGTGGGTGTTATTTGATGAAAAAGTAGACTTTGTCCAACGATGATTATTTCGGGGTCATCGGAGTTATGGGTGCCGTCTGATGAAAAGTAGAGATTACTAGACGATAATTATTTTGGAGACGTCTCATGTATAAATGAAAGTTATTGAGTTTATCACACATTAGTCGTAGAAGGTATTAGTATCTTGTATATAGACTAATATGAAAATCTTATTTTCTAAGCTAACTTTTAGATTAAGAGAGTCTCGTGACACATATTACAAGTATTCTTTAAGAAGGCCAACACCTTTGGTTATACATCCTTATCTTATCTCCTTCATTTATTTAGTTCATGGCATCATGCATGCATCTTGTTCGTGTTGTATTTCCATGTTGGACTTTATGTTTACTGGTCTCTTTATTTTGATTCAAGTGTTTGATGTGTTTTTTTAATTGATCTCCGTATTTTGATTCTAAGTGTTGGATGTGTTTTTTTTAGTTGGTCTTAAACTCTTAATTACTGTCTATGGGTGGTAGTTCACCTTGTTGCACGTATTTTGATAGGTAGCCTTATACCTATTATCATGGTGCTCGACTTGTTATTTTTCTGAATATCGACCGAGCGCCTAGGCGCCGCACTGTGGTTGTTTTACTTTTATTTTTATTGCTTACTGTTTGATAATTTAATTAATTATTGTATTTAATGCTTGCTATTAATAGAGCTACTTCATACTTATTTTACTATATGTTAATAAATATTAGAGTTAATCATGATCTATACACACTTGTTAATGATTATAGTTAATTAATTAATGAATGACATTTTAATTTATTCATTAAATGGTTATAATAAATTAAAGTAATAAAGACGACGTTTTTATATCTAAGTAAGTTAATATGTGTATGTGATCATGGGTTATTAACTATTAATCGTATCACACTTATAATTAATCACTATTAAGTTAATTAAAATATTATAAATTCATGTGAATGAGTGTATTATAACAATTGCATGAAAATTTTCTTAGATAAAATAATATTAGTATTAAATTATTGCTCAATGTTTAAATCATTTACATTTATGATGTCACTAAATAAAATATAAAGATAAGAATCTTATGTACATTAAAGTATAGATTATTAGAATATAATAGTATAATAATCCCAAACATTGAATTGTAATAACATCCTTAGAATAAATAAAATTCGAACATTTACTGAATTAAATAATTTAAAATAATCTTACGAGTGATATTTTTTAAATTTTATTATAAGCTATATTAAATAATTAGATATGATGATCTAACTAATTTTAAGATAATTATTTAGAGTTAGTAAAAAGTTAATAAATTGTTAATAATATATTCAAGCTATTAACGAAATAGGTAACTGTTATTTCTTAATTGAATTTAAAGTGTGATTAATTAAAAGTATAAATAGTAACCTAAATTTCTAAAACGGTAATTTTTATAAGATTTCTTTGGCTAAGGGTGAATTGTGATTTGAATAATTAATTTAAAAGATAAGGTATGACTTAATTGATTATGTCATATAAATAATTAAGTATTTCATCAGACATATTATAATTTTGTAAATTATAAAGATTTATTTTATTTTATTTTATTCTTGCTTGTTGCATGCTTTATTTTGTCTGAGTGTTGATCATGATATAGTTAAATCATTTCATTGTATGCATTTTTCCTCGTATAAAATTATACTTGTGTACCATTAAATTGTCTCTTTTAAATTAGGTTCGTGTGTCGTAGTTGTGGGTGCATAATTAAATTTTCATGTCTATATAGTTACTTAAAATGTTATATGACACTTCTCATTGGCTTAAGCTCATATTCAACCACAATGCGATAAACGCAATTGGGGTCAATAAATTGATTCAATCTGACACAGAACTGTACTTTTAAAATTATTTGAAAAATAAAATATCAGCCCTCATGCCAAGAGGGATGATAGGGCACAATGGCGCAAGACGATTCATTATACACTTCTGATACTAAGAGTGATATCGAGAGGGCGAGTTAATGAGAAATATCGATAATTACATGTCCTGAGCCACATAACGTGTATGTGTATATGAAATTATAGCTGGATGGGACAGTCACCACTCTCGATATAATTGGAGATTGATATAGATTCATAATCACTAAAATACTTGATAAATAATAATGTAAAATATATAAATAATAATGTAAAATATATTAACTTATTTTTTGTAATTATATAAGAATTTTATCAATATAACAGTTTTGTGACCGCATGTAAATAGTTTGAGATTGATCATTGATGGCGTGGTTGGTGGTTCCTTTACCGATTTCTTAATAATATTGGACTTCTTATTTATTTTATTTTAAGTTATAATTGTAACTATGAGAAATGAATTGAAGTTGTGGGAATTTATTTTTGTGTAATTGCTTTATTTTATAACATCGTGTGCATGAAACTATCTTATATAGTATGATTTATTTTTATGATTAATAGTTTTTTAAAAATATTTTATTTTTATGTTTAATTATTTCAAATTATTTTCATTCAATTATATCTCATTCACAATTATATATTTAATTTGCCATATTATGATTGATGTGAACATTTTTTATTAACCCTTGGCTAGGTAAGGCAGGTAGATACAAGTTTACGAATTCGCGTTTTCATTAGTAACCTTTTTATATTGGGTTTGCGACTAAAAAGACACGTAAGGATTTGAATCCGAAAAATATTTAATTTTTGTTTTAGATTTTAGTTTATCTTTATATAATAATGTACATATATAATATATCTTATTAAATATATTATATTTTTATTATATATCAAAATATAATTATCATAACATATTGAATTTTTTTGTACATTCATATACATGGGTCAGATTCGGGTCTAAGTTAAAGAAAAACATATTCGGGCTCGGGCATCAGGTTTGTGTCCCAATTCAAGTATTTAATATCGGGTCAGATTGGGACCGGCAAAAACCGGTACCGAACCGACGGTAGCACGCAACATCAGTTTTCTTAAAATGCCTTACCGCAACGTGCCAGTCAAATATACTCAGCCAAACTCTTTGCAATATTTTTCAAAACTAGCACCATTTTGATTATGTAATAAAAAGTACTAATTCAAGTTCAACATTAGTGTGCTTACTTATGGAGGGGTCTTTATGCTCCATAAGGTGGTTTATACGGTGGGACCCTTAATGGAGACTATAAATTCTCATAAAATTCTTTTGTGCCATTTTCAGGCATCACACTCAAAATTTCTACTTTCATAAATTGCATGCAATATATGCCAAAATTGATCCAAGGAATTAATCCCTTGGGTAATAACCATCCCTTGAAGGGAAGAACTTGTATAACAGAAGGCTTCCGCTTCAAATAGATCACTTAATTAGTTGTTGAGTGATATAAGCTACATGTTTTTGTCTCAAAAAATATAAAATCTATGTACATGTAAACCAGCTAAATACTCGTTTATCAAAATTTTGCAAGGAATGATGTGCTTCATTCATGATTTATCTTTTTTCAGGTCTAATATTTTCCTCATTTTGGTAATTACTTTTTGCCTTCCAAATCAGGCTTACGCTATTTTTATCAGTTTCTATTTGAGAATTTAATTTCATTATATTTTTATCTATGTAACAAACGTATATAAATATTAATGTATGTGAGAGTTATGAACACCATTTAATTTCTATATCATGCACCCATCACCTCCGATCTAGAAATAAAGCTGGTTGCCACAACCAATGTTGTACCCAGAGAACAAAAAAAAGCTCATTTCTCCACTCCGAACAAATGCAAGACTAAATTAATTAAACGCCAGACTCAATTTATGCTAGAAAAACATGAACACAACCAAGCACTAACCATTCATTAAAAAAAAAATCAGTGAGAAAGATCCCATGAGAATCAAGGTTTAGTAAGGATTACTTGAAAGAAGACAAATAGGAGGACTTGGCCTGGACAGGGACGTAGATAGGAGGCAGGTCAGGGCCAAGCTTGAGCGGAATGTTCTGAGTTTCCTTGTTCACACCCATGAGAACAGCAGCTACCAGTGTTGCTGCTATGACCAACAACCGAAGGAAGAAAAAGGAAGACCTCACAGACCTGGAGTTGGCCACCTTCGCCTCACTCCCATGGCTTGCCGTTCCATCCATGCTCTTGAACTGATAAACCAGAAACCCAGTTCACCCCATGAACAAGAAGTTGGTATGTATAAATATATATATAGAGGTGTGTATACATGATGGTGGTGCTTACCTAACTTTGATGCGAGAGCATTAAAATAGACAATGGAAGGGAGAGAAAATAGGATAGAGTGAAGCAGTAAGAAAAGGGAAATAAAAAATCAGTGTTAAATGTGGGTAGGTTTGGGTGTAAATGAAGCGGTTGGGAGGTTTGTGTGGTGAGTTTTGGCTTAGCTGTGTAGTAGCTGTGGGTCAGCTGCTCCAGACGCAAAAATTGTTTGTTTGGTTCCCAGAGGGATGGGCACGAATCATGCAAGCAGTCACAGGGTTTTGTTCTTGATTCTCCCGTCAATTTACGAAAATTAAACATATTTAGTTTTATCTAATTATAAATATAAAATAATATAAAATATAAGTAAAATTACATATTAAAAATCACTATTCTCTGCTGGACAGTGTCAAAACGTCTAAACAGAATTAATTCTCAAAACCAATATCTTGTTTTCACATATATTAAATGAATGCTAATATCTCTTAATTAATTGCTATTCAATAATATTAATAATTTTTTAGAGTTGCCTACTCTGATTGTTGAGTTCTTTCATCCGTTGTAAATCATTCATATTGAATGTAATTACTTTTTTCAATATGATTAAGAGGTTGCTCATGATCCATAACTCGCAACTTGATAAAATAATTGTAGAAATATATAGTTAATTGCTGATTCATGCATATGTGTGGTGTGTTATAAAAATATTTTAAATGTAAACACACTCTTGGATAATCTTATATCAGTTAAATTAAACATGGTGACCTTGGTTCAGTAAAAGTTCATTGTATGGATTAGATGTACAATTAATTAATGATTTAAGCTTATATATGTATATTATGTTGTAAACATTTTTCGTATGGAAACACACTTTTTATAATCAAAGGTTGTGAGAATCAGTTTGAACCAGTTTCATTTAGCCGATTCAACTCAACTCCCTTAAAAATTAATTCAAAATAATGTATATAGATTGAATAGATAGAATGAGTCTTTGAATAACTCGATTTTGACTGACCCATAAATGATTAATGAATTATCATTATTATAAAATTTTGTATATTTTAATATTTGATAACTCTATAATAAATAAATATGCAATATATATGTAAAATATAAGAGAAATTATCTTATAATCTTCTCATTATTCATATTTTATCCCTATTTACGATATTTAGTACTTCAAAGTTATAAAACTTATTAAAAATAATTTATCTTATAATCAACAATAACTAGTTAAATAGATTTACTACAATATTATTTGAATTTAAATTTTATTATTTTTGATAAATCAATTTCTATACAAATATATATATATATATATATATGCAATTTTAATAAAAGTGATGATACTTCTAATAAGGTGTGGGCTTATGACATGAAATATAAATGTGATATTTTAGGTATCTTTAAGAATTTTCACGTATTAGTTGAAAGAGAAATATGTAAGTTCTTAAAATGCCTTAGAAATGATAATGAGGGTGAATATTATTTTGTTGAGTTTGACGAATATTGTAGCAAATATGGGATTAAGCATGAGAAGACGGTTCCTTATACTCGTTAACATAATGGAGTGACTGAAAGAATGAACAGGACCATCTCTGAGAGGATTGAGAGTATGTTGTATTCAGCTAATTTGTCTAAAAACTTCTAAAATGAGGCCATGAACACAACTTGTTATTTGATCAACAGATCTTTCACATTTGCCGTGGACAATGATATACTAAAAAAGGTTTGAATAACAAAAATGTCAGTTATTCTCATTTGAGGATCTTTGGTTGTAAAGCCTTTACACATGTGCCTAAGGAGCAAAGGTCAAAACTTGACTCTAGAGTCGTAAAATGTATTTTTCTGGGATTGTTGATGATAAGTTTGGATACAAACTTTGGGATCCTAAGGATAGAGAACTAGTTCGAAGCAGAGATTTAATTTTTAGGGAGAATCAAACACTTGAGAACTTTGGTAAGGGAGAAGTTCCTCAAAAGAAATCTAAGGAAATCTTGGAAAAGATAAAAGAACCTTCAACCTCAACTAGAAGTGAATAGGCGGCTCCGGATGACACAATTATTCCCGCACCTAGTGATGATGAGGGTGAGGATGTGGTGTCTGATGATATTTCTAATAAGTTTGTTGATGTTGGACATGAATAAGTAGATTATGATCAAGGGTAGCTAACTAATGTGAGGAGATCAGGTCGTGAACTAATTCCATCAACAAGATATTCATCATCAAAATATATGAAGATCACTGAATGTGGAGAACTAGAAAAATTTCAGTGAGGTAAAAGCTCATGTAGAAAAAGGAGAAGTGGTTGAAGGCAATGCAAGATGAGATGAAATCTTTGTATGATAATCACACTTATGAGTTAGTAAATCTTCCAAAAGCAAAGAGGGTATTAAAGAACAAATGAGTTTACATGATCAAACAAGAAGAAAACAACACACAACCAAGGTACAAGGCAATGTTGGTAGTGAAGGGCTTCGGATAAAAGAAATGTATTGATTAGAATTGTTCTGACTTTGGCTACAAGTTTAGATTTGAAAGTTGAACAATTAGATGTGAAGACAACCTTTTTTTAGGGTGATTTTGAAGAGACTACATACATGGAGCAACCAGAGGGTTTTAAATTCAGAGAAAAAGATAACGTGTAGACTGAAAAAGAGTTTGTATTTGAAGCAAGCTCCAAGACAGTGGTACAAAAAGTCTGATTCTTGTATGGAAAGGAATGAGTACAAGAAGTCTATTTCTTATCACTTTGTGTTCATCAAGAGGTTTGATGATGATGACTTTATTATTCTGCTATTTTATGTGGATGATATGTTGATTATAGGATGTGATAGAGCTAAGATTACAAGTTTAAAAAAGAACTTGAATGAATCTTTTACAATGAAGGATTTGGGACTGACAAAGTAAATCTTGGGAATGTCCACTCAGCGTGACAACGGAGTTAAAAAGCTTTGGGTGTCACAGGAAAAGTACATAGATACATAGAAAAGGTACTTGAAAAATTCAATATGAAAGATGCAAAACCGGTTGGAGTTCCACTTGGGAGAAGCTGAAAAAAAATGACTTTAGTGAAATAGAGATGAATCAAATGACAAAGGTTCCTTATGCTTCTGCAGTTAGTAGTTTGATGTATGTTATGGTTTGTATAAGACCGAACATAACATATGCAGTTTGAACGATTAGCAGACATTTAGTAAATCCGAACAAAGAACATTGGGAAGCAGTTAAATGGATAATGGGGTACTTGAGAGGTACATCCAAAATATGTTTGTATTTTGAAAGTAATAAACTTTTATTGGTTGGCTACACCGATATAGACATGACAAGTGACTTGGAGACAAGCAGGTCAACATCAGGTTGTTAATTTTGCTAATGGGGCTATGTCTTGGAAATCTTGGTTGCAAAAGTGTGTTGTATTATCCACAATTGAAGTTGAGTTTATTACTACTATAAAAGCTTGCAAGGAGATGCTATAGACAAAGAGATTTTTGAACGAAATTGGCGTCAAACATAAAAGGAGAGATATATTGTACACTGTGATAGTCAAAGTGCACTTCACCTAAGTAAAAATTCAAGTTTTTATTTAAGGAATAAACACATTGATGTGAGATATCACTATGTAAGAGATGTGTTGGAAGGTAAATCTTTTGAGCTAACAAAAATTCATAGTGAAAGAAATGTTTCAGACATGATGACTAAAGTTGTGTTAAAGGAAAAATATGTTTATTGTAGGAATGACGCAGACATGGATGGAGCTTCCCATGTAGGCTAGAGGTATTTCATGGAGTCGGGAAGGGGAGGTTTATTAGGTTGTCCCTCCTCTATAAATACATGAAATTACAACCAGTTTTAGACAAAATCCAAGATTTTTTTAGAAAATGTATTTTGTGTTGAGAGAGATAAAAAGCAACGACAAACGTTTTTCTTCTTTGGTTTTGGTTTTTTGGGTTTCAAAGAAAAAGAGTCAATAAGGGAAAATTTTTTTTGTGGATTGAAAAAATGTGAATGTTTTTTTAAAACTCGCTTACAATCGTCAATGATAACCTCACTAAGTTCTTAATCTGTAATTCTCTATTTTCTTTTTTTGTGATTAATACCAATTTTGTATAAAGTTTAGTATTAGGGAATTTGTTCTCCCGTGGCTATTTTTATTATCGAGACACTTTTTCATGCTTTCGTTACCTTTTGGGAAGATATAATGAATTTGATTTGGTCGTTTTCCCTGTGGTTTTTTCCTAAAATTGAAGTTTTTACATAAAATTAGTTTGTCCATTTTGGTTGGTCTTACGACTTTGCGGACACTTATATTTTGATTGATACTTCTCATCTATTATTATGTATTAAAATAGAGGATTTGTATTTGGTTAATCCTAATAGTCCAGTGATACTATCAACTTTGAAAGATGGCACCATAGTGCTTGGCCTAGCCCGAGTTGCTAATGAAGGTCCTATTTTATTGGTTGGTTATCACATGTTGCTCAACATTGAATTGGCCCCACTTGTTGATGTATTCTTGAAGGAGAAAAATGTTATAGTGAGAGACATGACACATCCAATGGTAGTTTCAAAATTCACTAAAAGTGCATCCCAAAAAGTTTCTCAGCCTTATCTTGTGAGATTTTAGGGGTAGTACTTGTGACGGCGAAGAACATGTACATATTATTATAATAAAAAACATTTGTTCTTCTATTTTCTCGAGGTGGACATGAGGCTTTTCGTTTCAAGGTATGATGATCTCTTTAGTACCTAAATTTCTACAATTGCCAATCCAATGTTTAACTATAGGGAGATCTCTCTTGAGCCATTTGGGCTCCCAACTAAGCCCCGATATACTGTTGGGCCTTTTGGGCTCCCAATCAAGCTTTGATATTGCTGAGAGCCCCAAAAAGGGACTTGCAATAGGTCTCACGAGCCACATTTAATCCAAAAGTTAACTCAAAGAATAAGGCTTTCCCATTAGCTCATATACAACTCACCAACATCATATACGACTGATGTGGGATAAACCCAGCAATTCCCCTTCACACATCGGACGATCCCAAAACCATCATCGTTTTTAAATTAGTCGGTACCCACTTGGCAAACTCCCCTCAAATCATTAGGTGGAACCTATAAAGGAAAGAAAACTCTGACAATCGGTGTAGGCAAACACCAAATCTTTCAAGATTGCAACTTGGCTCTGATACTACTGTTGGGCCCAACACACCCTAAAAGAAACTTGCAATAGGTGTCACAAGTCTCTCTTATTCTAAAAGTTAACTCAAGGAATAAGGCACAAGTCTTTCTTATTCCAAAAGTTAACTCAAGGAATAAGACTTTCCCATTAGCTTATATACAAATCACCAAGATCATCCACGATCGATGTGGGATAACAACTCCCCTTCACACATCGGACATCCCCGAAACCATCATTGTGTGACAAACTCCTTTTAAATCAGACGGTACCTACCTCCCCTCAAATCATTAGGTAGGACTCATGAAGGAAACTCCGACAATTGGTATAGGCAAATACCAAATGTCCCAAGATCATAACCTAGCTCGGATACCACTTCTTGGGCCCTTTGGGTCCCTAACCAAGCTTTGATACCATTGAGGACCGCCAAAAACGACTTGTAATAGTGTCACGAGCCTCTTTTAATCTAAAAGTTAATTTAAAGAATAAGGCTTTCTCATTAACCTATATATAACTCACCAACATCATCTATGACTGATGTGGGATAAACCCAACAATCTCGATGGTGGCAAAAAACATCTTTTTTTTTTCGTAATGTCCCCAAGATTCAAGTCATGGAAGAGTGTTGAGATCTCCTTTGCAAGAAAAGGGAAACATATTCCTGATGTTAAAGGAATATTTAGTAGTCTTGGAAATATTGTTAATACATTTTAATTTCTGTTGTGTTAATTACCCGACAACAATTTGAAGCTATTTTAACAATTGAGAAGTGATTATTATTTTAATCAGTAACGGCTTCCAGAATATGCAATTGAAATTAATGAATTGTAATTTGATAAACTAATTAGATAGATGAGGCCAGCCACTTCAATATGAAAAGTGAGATCCTGAGGTCCTTAGATTAAAGAAGCCTCTGCATTTTTTCATTTTCAAACCTCAGACTTAAGGTATTTAAGGGTATTGGTTACTCTTGGTTTTTGTAAAATTTTCTTTAACCTATTTTTCTCCTCCTTTACAGAAATATTAAAGAGCTTTCACAAACTAGATTGGAACATTTTATTTAAAAAATTTATGCCTTAGTACTTAGAAGAAAAGTTACTGATCTTAAAATTCTTAACATAGGAAAGAACCTACTAAACTCCAAGAAAGTTCATAGTGGCAGAAATGCAGTTGATTGTTACAATATTTTGAATATAAGGCAATCTTCACAAACACAGCAAGCTCACTAATATACTGTTTGTTTATGTCTTCATTGGTTTCAGGGTGAAGAGTACCAGCTGTTCTGGCCCGAGCAACCTGAATTTGTACGAATGGTGGCTCGATTTGGGGCTACTATTTTACCATTTGGAATCATTGGGGAAGATGATGTAGCCTGTTAGGGTTTTAACACCCAAAAACCTCTGAACTCCTTGATATGCTTTAACAAGTACTGAACAATATTCAATAAATACACAATAATTTTGTGAATCTCAAAATATATTAAAAATCACAAACTATTCACTATTGCCAATAATAAGTACACAAACACTCAAATTGTGAAATCTTCACACTCTTTAATTAGAAACAACTCACAATCTCTAACAACACTCAATCTCTAACTAGAATACACTCCAATTAGAAATACATCACAATCTCCAAATAGGATACACATCCAATTGGAAACCCACAATTCACAATTTAAAATAACACTTTCAATTGTGTACTCTCTTCAATTCTAATATATTTCACTCACAATACAATTATATATTTATAGACAATGAAAATCAGCCTCGTAGATACAAAGAGCCAAACACTAAATACTCTTCGTCTTCAACAATTCTTTTTGAATTCTTCATACCTCTTCGAATAATATTATATTTTTTACGATTTCCCAAGTAGTTGCATGTCTTCTCACATTCATCGTATGATGAGGGACCCCAACAATTCTCCCCTCCCGAATCATACGGAACACACTAGGGTTGCTTTAACTCCATCATATGGGAAAAAGATACAACCCTTTCAATCTATCCTTCTCGCCTCATGTGAAAATTCTTTTATCCCCCTTAACTAATACTCTAACACATCTTCCCCACCCTCTTGGAGAAAGAATTACGACTTTGTTTTTCGTCATTTAGGATCAACTTATTTTCAAACATTTTTACTAACCCATCCACTCGGGTTTCAGGAAATATCTCATTTTCATCTTCCAACTTGGCATTAACCTTTCTTCTATCATGAGTATAATTATTACCAATAGTCTTAATATCGAATTCCATTTCTACCTCAGTATGACCAACCCGTCGACGCCATACTTGCTTAGGAAACCCATCAAGAGTACTTTCACTTTTGATATATCGAACAAATGTCCTGTACAAGCTGTCATATTTTTCCCCTTTTGCAATGATAAGTGTTCCTTTGAATAACTTCCATACTCCTCTAATAAATTGAGAACTATGACCAATATCATCCAACTTGCCCAAAGATAATATATTTTCCCTCAAGCTTGGAATATGTCTCACAATCTTCAAAAATAATTTGTGAAATTAATCACCATATGCACGTCTCTCATGCCAACAACATGTGATGTGTCACCATTTTCCATCTTTACCAGTCCCAAATTTTCTGATTTATAGGTAGTGAAGAGCTCTCTATGTGATGTTGTGTGAAAAGAAGCTCTAGAATCCACAATCCAACTTGAATTATTTTTCTTATGAAAGCACCCATCATTACAAGAAGTAATAAGTACTGAGTTATCAATAGAATTGACTTCATCATTTTGCTGTTCTTAGTCCTTTTCCTTGTCATATTGTATATCCCTTGTTAATTTCCAGCAATACCTTTTTATGTGACCAGCTTTGTTACAATAAAAGCACCTTACCACCTTTCTTCCATTATTTGTCCGCTTGAACCCACTCTTGCTCTCCTCAGAAACCAAGGCTTGCTCCCCTGAAGATGAAATTGATATTGCTGACTTTCTTCTTAACTCCTCTGATAATAGTGATGCGGTAACAGAGTTTAAGTCAAGTTCAAAAACATGGCTCAAACTCATAATTAAATTATTCCACGAGTCCGGCATTGAACAGAGAAGTAAGGTGACTTGTTCTTCCTCATCAGCCTTTGCACCTGTTCTCAACAAGTCATTCACCAAGCTATTAAACACATTTAAGTGTTCATGAATAGAAGTCTCATCCTTCATCTTCAAATTATACAATTGCCTCCTTAGAAAAATCTTACTTATTAAGGACTTTTCTTCATATATTCTGTGAAGACTATCCCACAAAGCCTTTACCGTTGTATCAATAGTATGCACATTACATAATACTTTATCATCCAAGGCTAATAAAGTATCAGCCTTAGCAATCTCATCTTTTTTAGTAAATTGTGCATCTGTCATACCTTCTGGTTTTCGATCCTTGCCTTTAAGAGCAATAACACAACCATCTTTCACCAATATAACATGAATCTTCACTTTCCACATTGGAAAATTACTTCCATCAAATTTAGGAAGTACAAATTTGGTGGTACTCTTCTCAACCATCTTGTCAAAAGCAAACAAGAAGTTCAATCTTCTGCACGAACCTCCACAGGCGGATGAACCATAGCTATGATACCACTTGTTAGGATTTTAACACCCAAAAACCCCTGAACTCCTTGATATGCTTTAACAAGTACTGAACAATATTCAATAAATACACAATAATTTTGTGAATCTCAAAATATATTAAAAATCACAAACTATTCACTATTGCCAATAATAAGTACACAAACACTCAAATTGTGAAATCTTCACACTCTTTAATTAGAAACAACTCACAATCTCTAACAACACTCAATCTCTAACTAGAATACACTCCAATTAGAAATACATCACAATCTCCAAATAGGATACACATCTAATTGGAAACCCACAATTTACAATTTAAAACAACACTTTCAATTGTGTACTCTCTTCAATTATAATATATTTCACCCACAATACAATTATATATTTATAGACAATGAAAATCAGCCTCGTAGATACGAAGAGCCAAATACTAAATACTCCTCATCTTCAACAATTCTTTTCGAATTCTTCATACCTCTTTGAATAATACTATGTCTTTACGATTTTTTATGTAGTTGCATATTTTTTCACATTCATTGTATGATGAGGGACCCCAACATAGCCGAAGTAAGTATGGTTAACGTAGTTGTACTTCATGGAATACAATAGAATTGTCTGTTAGATGATGTAAACATACTATTGTGTACAATTATCCTTCCCATTTATTTATTTTTGCATCTGATAAGGACAGTAAGCCAAATATTTTCCAAATGCTTAAGGGAAAATGTATTGGCTTGTATGATTGGTGCACATACGTATACATGCATCTTTTGAGTGATTTTTCAAAGGATTTAGCCTTATTTTCAATAGGAAACTTCGTTGTTCTTGTCATTCATCAATGTCTTGAATCTTTCTTGATATTTGGATGATGCTCTTTCTTCTGATATTTCCTTTGCTGAATTTGCAGTTACTTCTTGATTACAATGACCAAATGAAAATACCTTTTTCTCAGAGATTGGGCGCAAGATATAAATGAGAAGGTCATAACTGAGGAATGCCTTAACTTTGAACCGCGGATATCTTACTCCCAAGGACAGAAAGATAGCCTGTAATACCTTTTTAGCACAGTTATAAGTACAAGTTTGGCAAACCTGCTTAAAAGCTTCAAATCTGATAGGAAAATTTGTTAATATGTGCAATTATATTAATGATATATAGCCCATTGTCACACTCGGAATACTAAAGAAATCTCAGAATATTAACAAATGTGGCTGTTAGTTATTTTATGGAGGATGAAGGGTCTCAAAGCTTCTCTATAAATTGAGCTTTATTTGCCTCATTCCAAAGACAAGACAAGCAGGAGAAAATATAAGCAAAAGAAAGATAGAGAGTGAGATAAAGAGATAAAAGAAGAGGAAAATAATTCACAAGTTTAATCTTATACGGAGTGTTGAGAGAGAGTGAAATCTTGTAATCTCAATAATATAGGGTGTGTGAATTATCTTCTTGTACATCTTTATATGTTTGATGACTGTAATCTTTGGTTGAAGTAGTGAATTGTTCGTTGTTGCCCCGTATTTTTTGACTCTTGATTGAAGGAGGGTTTTCCACGTTAAATCTTTGCTTTTTTGTGGTTTTGTTCTATTTTATTTTTCAGACATAATTTTCTCATATCTTGTGTTCGCTATTGTTGATCTCTAATTTTGGAGATTTTTCTCAACAAAATTTTCTTTTCATAAGGAAAAGCAACAGCATTAAACTTGTAAGTAAACTTCCAGCTCCTTTAATTAAACTCCAATGCAATGATTTTGCTATGCAGAACTAATGCAGAAGGAGAAGTTGCAAACCAAAAGGCATACCTTCCCGTGGTTTTGCCAAAGCTACCAGGGTGGTTTTACTTCCTATTTGGGAAGCCATATGAAACAAAAGGGAAGGAGTATGTGAACAACAGAGTTTATGCAAATGTGGCTACTTGCAAATAAAATCTGATATTGAAAGAATGATTTGTTTCCTTAAAGATAAGAGAAATGAAAATCCTGATAGAAGTATTATACAGAGGATTGCATACCAAGCTTCCTGGGGTTGGTCAAGACAAACTCCTACCTTTAGACCATAATAATCATGACCGATTCTATAAAAAAAGTTGGTATCATATTATTATTTACTATTTGTTGTTGTCTAATTTGCTTTCGTAATGTGATATTAAATCCATCAAATGCTACAGTGTAAAAGCATATAGAGCAGTAAAAAAAAGCATTAGAGTAATAAACTGATGGTATTTGGCTCCGAAATATTGGGCTGGGATTTGGAGTGAGGTTGGGGATTTGATCTCCAGGATGATGTTATTAAAATTTTGTCTTTCATTGTCAAATAATAAATAAATAAATAAATAAAATATAATTATTATTTTTTATTTTCTTCAATTTCCCCTTAATTAAATGAACATGGGCTAGGAAAATTTTTTTTCTCCAAGATCAATCTAAGCTGTCCTGTCCGAATACGAGGACGGGCAAAATTAAATCTAAAAATAAAACATTCCCCAATTCACACTTATGACGTGGATAATTGGAGGCTAGTTATCTGACTACTGAACTTGGTTGTCGCCTACTAGATCTAGCTGATTGGATTTAAACCTCAAGCGTAGAGAGAGAGTGTTGGATAGGATTTTTTAAAAATAAATTTACCATAATTAGATGGCCAGTATTGATTTGAGAATATGAAATTTTTCTGGGCAGTTAATCTAAGAGTTATAATTTATAAAGGATAAAAAGGGAATTATACATTTCTGTCACAGGACACGTACTTGGGCTGCCCACGGTTTAACATCTTCCCATGGCTCTTTAGCCCCAACGCTAAACAGTCTTTGACTCGCAGGAGTGGGGCGTACGGAAGTTGTGCGTACCTAATAAAGTTTCGATCCATCGTGGCGGGCAACGAAGCCAAATATTCAAATCCAATCATGCCTTTCTCCCCTCACCACACATTTGTAGAGACTTTCCGCTCCTCTTCCCTTCTTTTGCTCTGATAATCATCGATTAGAGTGTTCATGATCTAAGAACCAGCCCACTTGGCTGTTTTCTTCTCGTGTTGCGCATTTCGTTGATATGGGTTCGTGCCATATTCTCACCGTTTCACCTCCCCGTGTTCCCAACTCTGTCTCTTTAACTAGACCAGCGTTGTCTGCTTCACTTTCTTTCCTTGTAAGGCTCAATCGTGGCGACCAATTGCTACGCAAGAAGGGCAGATTGCGCAAGCTGAAAGCCTCCAATGTTCTCACGGCAGAGATATCTGACAGTGTTGCCAATGAAGGTGAGGTGCTCGACGGTTTTCCTGTTAGAGTGGATTCTGAAGAGGAGGGGGTTGGCGAACTTGAGTTGTTCTATGATGATGGGTACGGAAGTAGCAGTAGGAGGGAGTATTTGGATATTGCCAAGGAGATTGTTAGGCCGGATGGTGGGCCACCTCGCTGGTTTTGCCCCATTGAGTGCGGGCGTCCAATTAAGGGGGCTCCAATTTTACTGTATTTTCCTGGTATTGGTCTAATCTTAGCTCTATTCTTGCCTAGCTTGATTATGCATTTTTAAGACCTGTTTGCTTCTTGGATAAATGGGTCTAATACTACCAGTTAGTCATTTGTAGGTATTGGCGGTGTAGGACTTGGATTGATGTTGCACCACAAATCTCTCGGAAAGTAAGTAATTTTATTTGGTTCTTCATATATTCTGATCTATTCACTGTTCTTTGATTGCGAACCTGTTGTTAAATTAAAAAATTGATTGTTTTTACAGAGTATTTGAGGTCAGATGCATGCACATTCCTGCTTATGACAGGACACCTTTTGAAGGTTTTAATCTTTGTATGAATCTTTGTGCTCCTTGTCATCAAAATTATTTGTTGTTTCCTTTTTCTCCAACAGGAAAAGTTATAATGTTAACTCACTAACGCTCATCCATCTGTGTTAACACTAAGAGCTCCATTTCTGTATCTGTTCATCCTTTCCTAAAAGCTTAAGCTGTGAAGCATATAAGGAAATTTTTTTTATACATTTCTCTTAACATACACATGCTTGTAAGCATCTTTCTGGCTTTCAATGTGAAAAACCGAAAGACAGACACTCCCCCAAGCAATTTCCCCTCATTGAATGGAATTTGAATCCGCTCTCATAGGTTCTATTGCCATCTTAAATTTTGTTTAATATTGTTTATTCTCATTTCAAAGCTTAAGCTTTGTTTAATATTGTTTATTCTCATTTCAAAGCTTAAGCATGCACACAACTTTGATTGAAATCAAGTTGCAAAGCTTGTATGGTGCTTGCACATATAGATGAGTGGGAAATAGATTATATATGGTTTCTACTGCTAACAACAATGAGCATATTTTTATGTAGGATTGGTGAAGTTTGCCGAAGCTATGGTGAGGCTTGAGCATGCGTTATCTCCAACTAAACCGATTTATCTAGTTGGAGATTCATTTGGTGGATGTTTAGCACTTGCTGTTGCTGCTCGTAATCCTACAATTGACCTAATACTCATACTTGCAAATCCAGGTTTATAACAAAGCTTGTTGTTCTTTTCCAATCCATGCTTTGTTGTAGGTTTTTTATGCATAGATTGGAACCAAGTGAAATAGTATTCAAATAAAACCTGTATCAATTTCAAGCTTCTTATCAATCATTTACTTTTTTGTGCAGCAACATCAATTGAGGACTCTCAGTTGCAAACCGTACTCCCTTTATTGAAATCATTGCCTAGTGAACTGCATTCTGCCATCCCTTATCTTGTTAGATTTGTCATGGGTATGCAATGTTTTTTTTTTATCTAAAATATGAAGATAGTTTCTTTTGTGGTAAACTTTTTTTTTTGTGGCCTTGTTTGATATATTCTTGATGCAGGTGACTTTGTAAGGGTTGAAATGCCTGATATTGGCAATTACAGTCTAGCTAAAACACTAGATAAATTGTCAAAAAGTGCTGCATCTGTAAGTTCATTTTTTCTACATTTTTTGCATTTTTTTTTCTTTTAAGTTATGCACCTTTAGGAAATTTTCCTTAGAATTCTTTTTCTTAGCTTGAAGGCCTATAATCTAGCATAGCCCTCATCTAATATGTATTGAGTCAGCTCATGTATCATTTGTAATGACCCAGGTCTAACTGCAACTTGACGGTTTAGATTATCTCTTTAAAAGTAATTAACCAAATTGAAGATCTCTAAGCTCGGCTCCACTTTTGTACGAGAGATCTCCTAAATAGATGTGGGACTATCCTTTCATATCTTGAGAGGTAAAGCTAAACGAGATTTCTAATTGCACCACCTCTTGGAAATTGGTAAAACTGTGAAGGCCATATTTCAAGAAAATGAAGAATGTGGTGTTTTTTGTGTCTTTCAATCATAGTGTGCTATAGGCGCATGATTGAGTGGCCCATGACCAACTTGTAAAAGACTCACAACTTCTAATAAGTCGTCCAATTATGAGAAACTAGCCGTAATGGTTGTCATGACTATACTAAGACATTGAATAAAAGGAAGCGTGCCTTATGGTAAGAATAAATAAAGAAGGTGAGAGACTGAGAGTCGATAACAGTATCTGAACTAATATTCATACAGGTTTTGGCAGATGTCAGACCAAAGGATACTTTTTTGTGGAAATTGGAGATGTTGATATCAGGTGCAGCCTATGCTAATTCGCGTCTCCATGCTGTCAAAGCTGAAGTACTTGTTTTGGCTAGGTATCAGTTATTATATTCGACCAAGATTGATTGTTCCAGTTTTTGGATGGTTATAGTTTTAAGAATTGGATATTTTTCTGGATTTAGGTTTATATAACATAATAAGAATTTTACATTTTGGAAGTATTGCAAGAAACCTGGTTGCTTACACTTTGGTTATACTGAGGATCTGAAAGTTGATTTATGGTGCATCTTACTTTGTGAAAATTTAATGTCTAGGAAGTGAAGGAGAAAGCTTTTATATATGGAAGAGAACTGAGATTATTGTAAATGATCGCGCTTCAAGAAATGGAAATTTTTGACACAAAACACTTCCTCAAGTTTGTTTCTCACCATTGACATCGTTTATTAAAAATATTATTCTAGAAGCCACAACACTAAATATATGTCTTGCTTAGGGGAGGTAAAGATTAACGCTCATTTAGGTCCTTATGACCACAGTTTTAATTGTAGACATTTTCTAACTACTGTGTTTTATAAACTTTTAAAAAAAAAATTTATTGGCATTCGTGAGGCAAACTGACATGGACTTTGCATTAAAATTTAGTGGGGATGATATGATCCTTCCTAGCAAGAAAGAGGCTGAACGACTTCGGAATGTATTGCAAAAATGCAAAGTCAGATATTTCAATGGTCACGGTCATCCCATCTTATTGGTAACATTCTACATGATACCATTTTTTTTACGCCCGTGTGTTTTAATAGACTTGGCTTAATCGCAGTGCATATATGAAAGAAGTATCCTCAACCTCTATTTGGTAATAATTTGAAGCCACCTTGTGAAGTCTAACTCTATTGGTCTTGGAGCTTGTAGGATAATATTTATCCTTACACTCGCACCCACATGCAAGCAATTTGTTTTTTCTATTGCTTTGTATGGATAAATGGGGCAAACACTCCCTCTGCCTTTATTGCTTGGTGTGATTCGAACCCAGGGCACTGACTCAGATACCATATTAAATTAACACTTCAACTAAAAGCTAAAGCTCGAAGGGAAGGGTGCATATATGTTAGTCACTTCTAAGGGCTTTGTACCTGATAGTAATTCATCAAATCAACTTATTAAAGCCAACTTTATATTTATGCTCAAATAGAAATTGCTGGGTAAAGAATGTAGCCATTAGCCATAGTTCTGCTAGATGATAGTTTAGTATTCTATTAGCTATTGTTAGGTAGCAATATGGCAAGGATTAGATATAGGATATTTCACAGAATCTCTTTTCCATATTTGAAAAATATGACTGTGTGCTTTGTACTTTCTCCCCACTAAATTCATTTTAAATTTTTAACTATCTGGTTAACGTTATCACAAGATTGAACATAGGAGATTATTTATTGTGCTATGAAATCTAACAGGCTAAGTTATCTTGCAGTGGCAAACAACCTTTTTTTTTTCTTTTTCTTATTCTTCATTTTTTTTCTGTTTTGTGATTTAAACTATTTGTCTGTAACGGATAAATGAAAGTAAGCCAGTGCAAAAAGATCTTATTTTCCAATTTAAAGCTTTTCAAAAAGGCAAGCTTCGGCTGTTTGTAGGAAAATGGAATCCATTTGTTTTCTCTCATCAAAAGAGCACTTATGTATCGGCGGTCAAGCAAATATGATCATGTTTCTGATTACCTGCCCCCTTCTAAGACTGATTACGATATAGAGTTTCAGAGAGAAAATGGGTAAGTGGTACTGCATTGCATGAAATTGTTAATTCCCTCTTATTAGTAATTGAGACTGATTCAAGACAAACATTCCTTCAGAATCTTCCGGATAGCTACTAATCCAGTGATAATGTCAACTTCGAAGGATGGCAGCATAGTTTCTGGCCTAGCTGGGGTTCCTAATGAAGGTCCTGTTTTATTGGTTGGTTATCACATGTTGCTTGGCATTGAATTGCCCCCACTTATTGATGCCTTCTTCAAGGAGAAAAATGTTCTGGTCAGAGGCATGGCACATCCAATTATATTTTCAGATTTCACTGAAAGTGCATTTCAAGAAGCTTCTCGCTTTGATATGTTGAGATTATTTGGGGCAGTACCTGTGACGGCGAAGAACATGTACAAATTATTATCAGCGAAAACATTTGTTCTTCTATTTCCTGGAGGTGGACGTGAGGCTTTTCATTTTAAGGTTTAGTAATTTCATCATTATTTCTTAGATATTTCGATCAAGGTGTGCATATTTTGTGTTATCTCATTGTTGGCAAACATAATTCTTTTGTTATTCTTTCCTAAATCATCAAGATATTACTGATGACAAACCTCCAAAGATTTTTTTTTATACTTGCAAAGTCTTAGCAACAGCTCAGAGACTGTAAAACGATAAACCTCGTCCTCATCTCATCATAAAAAGAATATTTAGGGCTCCTAGCTATATCATTGACACTTCTTTCTCTCCTTCTTAACTATAATCCTTCGATCCATTTGATAAATTGAAAAGTTGCATTGTATTGTAAATTAGGGGAACAGCTCCAAACCAATATTCAGTAATCAGTTGCAGAACTATAATTGAAGGTCAATGTTTTACAATCAGTAATCAGTCACAGAATTGTAATTTCAGAACTGCAATTGAAGGTAATCTCGGCAAGCTCACCATTTTAATCTCTACTGATGCCTTTAACTGCTTGCAGGGAGAACAGTACCAGCTGTTTTGGCCCGAGCAGCCAGAATTTATCAGAATGGCAGCCCGATTTGGCGCAACTATTGTACCATTTGGAGTCATTGGGGAAGATGATGTAGCCGAGGTAATTTTGGTTAACATAGTTGTTCTTCATGGCATCAAATTGGCAGTTGTATGATGTACATATCCTCTTTCACTGGTCTATGAATTGAATTATTGTTATACAGACGTATCTTGACAGGTCCTATTGTAATATAGGCACATCTTGCTCAATCGTATGGCTATATGGAATTTGTTTTTGTACATAATGATCCTTCGTACTAGAAATACACAACCATGTGATATGATCAGGAGCGAAGATGTGTCCATATCACTATAGGATTGGTCAAGATGAATACCAATCACTATTGGATATGCCAAAATGTGTCCATATCATCATTGCATGAAGGTTATTGCTGACAAAATATGGCTACAGTGATAGGAACAAATTGGGAATTGATAGAAAAATTAGAGATGGGACCAAACACCAAATATATTGTTGCCTTAAGGCTTTAACACATATAAGTTAAGGTTATAACTGCTAGAGATCTTAAAGGATATGCAAATGCAGAAGTACTATATTGTTCATATTAGAAACGTGGTGGTGTAAAATGTAGGACAAATATAATATGTAAAAAAATCTGTAACAATAAAATATCTCACAATATTTGCATCAGCATGGGGGCTTCCTTTTGCGTTGTAAGTTTACTTTAGATACCTTACATTGGGGCAAAAAAAATTAAAGTCACCCTTTGTTTGGAAAAATGTATTGACAAAAATGATTCACATATATGCATGGTGTATATGATTAAAAAATGTGCAAGTGATTCAGCCTCTTTTCATACTAAACTGAGATAGTTCATCAAGATTTACCACATTTTATTTTGTTCAACTTGCAGTTGGTTCTTGATTACAATGACCAGATAAACATTCCTTTTGTCAGAGATTGGGTTCATGCTATGAATAACAATGTTGTTAAAGTGAGGTAATGTTGCAAATTTAAGCATTATTTGTTTTCCTTGAAAGATTTGATATATATCTCTGCAAATTTTTAGCTGATTTTTAAGGTTTTACTTTTGGTTTTTGTCTCCAAAAGCTTTGAGTCCGGGGAAAATCTTCATACACTTAAAGAAAAGTAATGTAATGGCATTGGACATGCATGCAAGTAATTTTCCGGAGTTTTTTTTATGAAATCTAATATTGTGATAGTTTTTCTATGTAGAGCTAATGCAGAAGGGGAGGTTGCAAACCAAAAGGTTTATGTTCCTGTGGTTTTGCCAAAGCTACCAGGGCGGTTTTACTATTTATTTGGGAAGCCATATGAAACAAAGGGGAAGGAGTATTTGAACAACAGAGATCATGCAAAAGAGGCCTACTTGCAGATAAAATCTGAGATTGAAAGCATCATGTATTACCTTAAGCAGAAGAGGAAAGAGGATCCTTACAGAAGCATTTTTCCAAGGATTGCATACCAAGCTTCCTGGGGTTCATCAAGACAAGTTCCAACCTTCGACCCATAGGATATCACTTCCAATACCATGACAGTAAAAAATAAATATATAAACGCATGACAGTAGTTTCATAAAATGATTTTTCTTTTCTTTTCTTTTTTTCTTTTTTTGCTTGTTAGCCAAAGGTGTATATGATGTATATCAATTGATATTCATACATTTCATTGCTACGAAATCGAGCATGTAAATTATTTAGAGCCAATGAAAAAGAAAATTTTAGTGTAAATTATACAAAAGGAGAATATAAGAAGAAACAAAATAAGCTAATTCGAATTTGAGTGTCGAATTTGAAATTGATCTAAAATCCGTCCAGGCATTAAAATATTCATTCAGACTTAAATTTAAAGACTAATTAGCCGAATTTGTCCATCAATACCCGCTTTTACGTTGTTGTGAGCCGAGGCCCATTTTGTATTGTTCGGATGTCCGGATCTGTTAATCACGCCGAGGCCCGACCATGTCCACTTTTGACCTTGTTGTGGGCTGATGATTCCTCTCATCTTTCGGATTCCCCGGTGATCATGTCCCCAAATTCTAGGGTTCCGGCGATGATGAACCGACGGCTTGACAACGACGACGGCGGGGAGGAATCGAAGGGCTTGTCAAAGTGGAGTAGAGGGCAGAGGTTGGGCGAGAAAGGTCTTTCTCTCGTGGCCTTCTCCAATGCCAAATCGAAGTGACTTGATTACAACCCTTCTTTTATCAGTGAGTACATCCCAATTTTTTTCTATTTTTTTGTTTGTATTTTATCATCATTCCATCTTTTTTTGTAATTTAGTGTATTCTTGTGAGGCTCTCGATTTTTGTTTGCTGCAGGTTGCAGAGTTAGTAGCATGGATGGATGAATTGGGGATTTATTTAGTTTGTGGAGTGTATTGTGAATAATAGACATGTTTTGAATATTTGTGGGATTTATTGTGAACTTTTTTAAAAAAAAGAGAGAATTAGGCAATACAGCTATGCGAAAATTATTAGTTCTGTATATTATTTTGGAAATTGGAAAGTATTATGAAAAGATAAAAGGTTACGCATTGTTGGAAGTTTCAATGTGATATTTGTTTTTTAGGTAGTCAAGAGGGCAATGTACGACAGATGTCTGACTAATTGTGAGGAATACGAATTAATCAGTTACTAGCTTAGCGAAGGCAAAGTCTACTTTTTCTAACATATGATAGGTTTTTTTCTAACATTTTTTATAAAAAAAATGTTAGGTAATACAAACTCGAGCTTGTTCAGTGATGCTTTACATTTTGTAAACCTTTTTTCCTCTACTTCAATTTTTCGACATAATAGACATGTAGTATCAGGAGTGCAAAACCCACAATGTATTCACGTGTTATGCATCTTTATCTTTATTGTTTATCTGAAAGTTGATGACTTTTGTGGATTTTGGCAAATATTTGAAGTTGTAAGTGGTACTGTAATTGGTAACCATTTTCTGATCTTTAGAGAAGCAAAAGGAGTTCCACTGAAATGCCAAATTTGTTAGTAAATTCAAGAAGTCTCTGAAGTCTGAATCTCGCTATCCTCCGTCAGAGACTCCACTGCATGCCCAGGTTTGTTCTTTAATTATGTTCTAAGACTTATCTACTAGTCGGGCCACGAACGAATTTTGAATTTACAGCACAACTATATCAGTTGTCTTGTCTGTGGGGAACTGAGCTGTTCCAATCAGATGGCATACAGTAGCTCCTTTAAGCAAGACAATTTAATCAAGTTGTAGATCACTTAAATATCCGCGACTGTTTTGATTGAAATTGCATTTGATCAAATGCATAATATAATATATGCTGTTGCAGTAGTAGGTGATTTGTGTGATGATGCTGCCTGAAATTCAATTAAATCTTTTTTGCAGGAGTGTAGTGATGGCAGAAGTCATGGGACGATCAATAATAAGAAGAAAAAGTATAGTCTGCAAAAAGCAAGAGCAGAATACGAGAAAAGGCAAGCAGAAGAAGAGAAAGCCAGAATGGAAAGGGAAGCAATGATTCAAGCAAAAAAGGATGAGAAACAAAGGGCTGAATTGAGGAGAAAAGAGTTGAGAAGAAATATGTTTAAAAGGACACAATCAGGACAGCCTGTCATGAAATACAGAATTGAGTATATATTGGATAGCATTCAGGCTTCTGGAACTTAGTGCTGAAAGCACGGTGACTCGCGTCTGTGCTCAATTGAAATTTTGCAGGATCAAGTTATTGTTTACTATAGTATAAGGGAAGAATGAAACGTTTGTTATTGAATAATATTTGTGCACAAGGAACTCCATTTTAAGCTAAGTGGAATCTAGTTTGCTTGACTTAAACTCGACTTGCCCAATTTATGGGGCAAGATGAAAATGGCTGCAGCAAAAAGTAGGGGTCCGCGTTTATGAACGCAAAATTATTTTAGACACCGTCTGTGTCCCTGTCCGCAAATTTTTTTGCAGACACCATTTGTGTCCGTCTTCAAAATTTTCTACGGACGCAGATGGATAAGGACATCATATAAACTAATATGAACAATAAGATTAAAATAAATTAAAAATATTCAAGTTCAAAAATAAATAAAAAAATATGTATTTTATATGAATATATATATATATTTATTAATTTGTTTTAAATAGATCTAATTTATATATTTTTGAATTTTTATATGCTAATTCCAAAATACACCCTTGTACTTTCACTACCCACCTAAAATTTCTAACACAATTAGTAAATCAACAAAATATTCTTAAATACACACAAAAATCTTATTTGAAAATTTAACATAAATTTTGAGGCAAAAATAATTTATATTTCTTGACATACACACCTATGATTTATGATAAAACTTGCACACATTTGCAATTTTATTAATCAAAATAACCATATTTTAATTTATATAAAGTAAATGAATATTATCCATACCTTAGAAAACATTCTTAAACAAGAAAAAAATCATTTTAATTTTGACTTTTACCGGTTGTGATTGTTTCACGGTTACTTGTGGACGGTTCAGACATGTCTGCAAGTGTCCTATTTTTTATGAACTCTATTTTACAAAACCCATTTTTATAAAATATTAATCATATGCCGATTACTAACAAAACCAAACGTAAACGTCTTAGCAAGATGTGTTTGCCTCATAATTCAAGTCAACCTCATTCGTAAATAAATAAATAAAAAAAGAAAAAAGGAAAAGAAGGGTCCACACCCCATGACCCAATCATGCAATAAATTTTGTGAGTTACGTTCAGGTTCACACCTACCCGGCCCCACCGGCTAAGCTATGGCCCATGTGTCTAAGTCCTAAAACCCTAACTCGTGACCCTCTAAAACCCTTTTCGAGGCCTCCGTCGGTCCTCCGCCTTCACACCCCCCGCCATTCCCCTTCTCCACCTCTCACCTTCCTCGCCCACTTTCAACCAACAAGGGTACGCTTGATCTTCCGTCCCATTGAAATCACATTACGTCTGCTTTTTTTGTTTTTTATAACTATTTTAGCATTTGATAGTACTTTGTTCTTGGGGTGGGTTTCCATCGAGTTTTGATCTGGCTTTGTTGTCGTTTTTATTTTTTTATGCTTACAGTTTTCCTCCTTGACATCATCTGTGTGGCGTGTACGGTCTTCAGGGGTTAAAGATGCTGGTCCTGTTTGAAACCCCGGCTGGGTTTGCCCTGTTCAAAGTTTTGGATGAAGGGAAGCTTTCTAAAGTTGAGGTATTCGATTCGTTCATGATTTACTTGGCGTCTTAAGATTTTTTACTTTTTTAATTTTTATTTTTGGAAGTTGTTAAATGTTTTGATCGGGGGGGCTGTGATGTTTTTCACATTTTATTCTGGTGTTTATGTTTATGTTCTACTTTGCGTGTTGTAGGACTTGTGGAAGGAGTTTGGGAGCGTCGAATCAGCTAGAAAGGTCATAATTTGTTACTTGGTTAACCTTTCTCTCCTGGGATCACTATTATTATGTATATGCTAGGAAGATTTATTGATAATTCAACCTTTATTTTTCATAATGCAATGTATCTGCTTTTTATTTTTCTTCATAATAAGTATTGTGGTTGAATTGATTAACTGTTTATTATGTTGTTATGACTTGGGTATTCATGTTGCAATAAGCTGAATGCTTTCTAATTTTCATTGTCATAGGTGGTGAAGCTGAAAGCTTTCACGAAGTTCGAGAACACATCTGAAGCGTTATCTGCAGCAACCCTACTTATTGATAGCAAGCCAAGCAAGGGCCTTAGGAAATTTTTACGCACTCATTGTGATGGAGAAACTCTGGCTGTGGCAGACTCGAAATTGGGAAATATAATCAGAGAGAAGTTGGTATGCTGCTACCTTATATTGCACCAGTTTTCTTAACTACTTCGTACAACTCTGACCAATGTTGTTGAACAGAAAGTTGATTGTATTCACAATACTGCTGTAATGGAGTTGATGAGGGGAGTAAGAAGCCAGTTGACTGAACTCATAACTGGCTTAGGTGCTCAAGATTTGGCTCCGATGAGCTTGGGGTTGTCGCACAGTTTATCTAGATATAAGCTCAAATTTAGTCCAGATAAGGTGGGTTGATGCCCCTTGCGTAGCTTAAAAAAACTTCTTACAGATTTAAGTTTACTTGTCTTTGACCTTGTTGGAGGCTTTGATTTCTTTTAGGTGGACACAATGATAATTCAAGCTATCGGTCTGTTGGATGATCTTGACAAAGAGCTCAATACTTACGCCATGAGGGTTCGAGAATGGTATGGCTGGCACTTCCCTGAACTTGCAAAGATTGTACAAGACAACATTCAGTATGCTAAAGTTGTAAAATTGATGGGCAACCGTGTGAATGCTGTTGACCTTGACTTCTCTGAGGTAAAGGAGTGTATGGCCTTTATTCATTTATTTTAATGTATAAACAAAAATCTAGAAGAAATTCGACCTTATATTAATATAAATTCCTGCAGATATTGTCAGATGAGACTGAAACACAGATGAGAGAAGCAGCAGTCATATCCATGGGGACTGAAGTCAGCGACCTTGATCTGGCAAACATTAAAGCCCTTTGTGATCAGGTGTTGAAGCTTTCTGAATATAGAGCTCAGCTCTATGACTACCTTAGAAGTAGAATGAATACTATTGCTCCAAATCTTACTGCTCTTGTTGGTGAACTTGTTGGTGCTCGATTAATTGCTCATGGTGGTAGCTTGTTGAATCTTGCTAAGCAACCTGGAAGCACTGTCCAAATTCTTGGGGCAGAGAAGGTACAATTTTATTGGATTTAATTAATTTAACTGTGTCTTCTGTTACTAACTTTTGACGTTTTGCTTCTTAAGTGTGTAAATGATCCCAATATGCTATTTCCATTGCTTGTTGTAGGCCTTATTCAGAGCCCTCAAAACAAAACATGCTACTCCCAAATATGGGCTCATCTTCCATGCATCACTCATTGGTCAAGCTGCTCCAAAATTGAAAGGGAAGATCTCTCGTTCTCTTGCTGCCAAAACTGCATTAGCTATTCGCTATGATGCCCTGGGAGATTGTCAGGATAACTCCATGGGACTTGAAAATAGAGCTAAGGTATAATCACTAAGTCCTTAAATCCAAGTAAATTGTCAAAGTACACATTTTTCAATTGTGTCATCCACAGCTTGAAGCACGGTTGAGGAATCTAGAAGGTAGAGAATTAGGAAAATCTGCTGGATCAGCAAAGGGCAAACCTAAAATTGAAGTATATGATAAAGATCGTAAAGTGGGTGGTGGAGCTCTCCTCACTTCTGCAAAGGTATGAACTGTATTCTTCGTGAGATGATTTGGTGGACCTTTATGGTAAAGTAAATAATACTAACAGTGGTCTCATATTAAAATTGGGTTTTATGGTTCAGACTTACAACCCTGCAGCTGATGTCGTCCTTGAGCAACCTGTGCCTGCTGTCGAGAAGCCTGATATTGACATGACAGATAAGCACTCGAAAAAGAGGAAACACAGAGAATCTGAACCAGAACAGACTGAAGATGGAGCTGTCAATGAAGAAACCAGAACAAAGGACAAAGAAAAGAAGAAGAAAAAGAAGAAACGAGAGTCTGAAGATGAGGCCAAAGAACTGCAGCAGCAGGAGCATGCTGAAGTGTCTAGAAAAGAGAAAAAGAAGAAGAGAAAGCTTGCTGAATCAGAGGCTGCCAAAACCGAGGAACAAAATTATGATGGATCTAAGAACAAAAAGAAAGAAAAAAAGAAAGAAAAGAATCAAGAGTGAAGGGAAGTTGCACCGATGTCCTGAATAACTGTATGCTTTGCCTGTGGTGAGTTTTGTACATTTCAGTTTACTTTATTTTCGGTCAGGAACGTCGACTATAGTTTTAATTTTGTGCATCCGTTATGGAGCAGTGCACACTTTGAACTAATTCAGTCTCCAAGCAATTTTTGGACGTCATATCACTTTAAAAAAAATGCATGGTCGTTTTTCGTCGCCTTTGGAAGTATTTATATATAACTTCGTCTACACATTGTTTGCCCGTTTCCCTTTCCTTTCTTTTGTTGCTCGTTGTTGTTGTCAATATTGTATGAACAAATTATTCAATCTAATAACTACTTGTGTTGGTCTTTGCTTAATTCAAGGGAAGTTAGGTTTTGTTTGCTTAGGTGGGGGCTTGCGGTTCAATAGTCTAGTCTATAAATTGAATTTTAAGCATGTGTACTAGTATGATTTTTAACAATTTACATTAAAAAACAAGAATACATAAATGTTAGAGATTTTAAATACTCTTATTTTATGAATAATAATATGATGAAAATATTACTTTGTAATATTTAAATGAAATAATTCTATAAATAACTTGATAAAAGAGAGTATATAAATAAAATCAAAATAAGTTTTATCAAACTCATACCGAAACTCAAACTAATCATCCATCAAACCATGGTACTAATTGTCTAACAACTTCTTTATTATATGTAGCATTTATCTGTCTCCCACCAAAGTTAGACTCAGGATTACGAAACTTACATATATATATAATAGGGAAAATGTTAATAACTAGTGATATTGTCCATAAATAACTAATAGTCAAATTAGCATAGGAAAACTGACCCTCTTGTTAAGTGGAAACATTTATATACTCTTTCAGAAAATCTCTCATAACGGCATTAAATATGAGTTGTCGACCTCTCACGACAACGTCCCTTTTCATTTCATCTCATACTTCATCAACTTTAAAAATTATCCTTTGCAAGGGAACATGACTTTAGTCCTCTACATCCTGCATATCACTTCTATCCCTGAGTACAGATGCCGAGTACTCTGAGTCATGCACCTTTAATACACTTTGAAACTACAAGTCTATACATATGCTGCGTTGTAATACCAGTAAACTTCTCCACTTCAAGTTTGATGAACTCAAAGGTAGAGTTGTCATGATCCCTTGTGAATTGAATAAATGCTCACCAAATCCAAAGCCCGCTTTCACTAATACGCGTCCTATCTTAAGACGCCATTGTCGGTTTTCCCATATTTCACATCTCACCTGAAAACTCAAAAAAAACATATATAGGCATAAGAGTGTATTTAAATAATAGGCCCAAAAGTAATTTGTAGTGGATCTTATTTTTGAAATCAGACTCGAGAGATCTCGTCCTCGAGAGTTATTAATCACAAAAATAAAATACGTTTAAATAGTCATTGTTAAATGGGATCTAATAAAATAATCACTTAACATGTTCTACCATCCGAAAATCAAATCAGTAATAAAATACAACGATAAAAAGTGAGAAAAATCCTAATAGACCTTTCGTCCAAGCTCCGTGACATCTCCTATATGGCAAGCACAGACTTTAAAAACTACATCGAAGCCCACTGCTAAGTAAAATATTGATATTTCTATATGATGCATACTGTGTACCATAGTTGCAGGAATCGGCCGAGTCGGATCGGACTCGGCCGATTTAAATTGGATCGGCGCCGTGCCGATCCGATTTCGGG
>JAVDBV010048502.1:0-21227 GCA_032619315.1 Piper longum | reverse complement strand
GCTTGACTCCTTGTGTGTAGAGTTTGATCGCATTTTATACGGAGGACGACATCGGCGGAGTTTTATCGGATCCCTCCGATGTCGGGTCATTTAACCGTGTTTTATATGCAAGTTTAATAAAACTACAAGGATGAGATCCCTTGTTGGTTTTCAAACTTTAGCTCCAGAAATCTATTATACAAGCCTCATCCCTAAGCCTATTATATAAGTACGCGTTGTTTTACGGATTTCACGAATAAGAGAATGAGTGGTACGGAGATATGTATGGACAGTGATAGTACTCCTTCAAACCATGAGGTAGTGCGGGTGTATGATGGTACTGCGTAATGCAGCGCATTTTCGGAATATGTGGCACTAACTTAATTGTTCCTTTTTCCATTTAAGTACAGTGGCGGGTGATATGGAAGGTGTGAGGGCGTAAGCGTTGTATGTATGATTATGATTATGAGCCGTGCATGCGAGCCGGTGTTTGTTTAAGTATGTTTGCTTACTGCCCGGTGTGAGGCATTCTTGAAGTTTCATATGTTTTCGTGGGTAATGGAATACCCATTTGCCAGATTGTATTAGTTATTTTTCGGACCAGTAACTTTCATTACTGACGGTTTTCTTATAATATATGTAGGTCTCGCAAATCCTGTATCGACCTCGGCGAAAGGATAGATCAATGCTACACACACTTGAGCTCCACCTAAGATTTTCTTTCTTGCATCTATTTATATTTGAGGTATTTTGAAGTTTATTTGACAATGTCTTTCATTCTCATGACACCAAGAGGGTTATTTCGATCTAGTTGATCGATCAAGTCATATCGATCGACAGCTTTAAACATGACTCGACTTAATCGTAGCATTTCTGATTCGGTTCTTAAGTGAACCTAAATCGGGGTGTTACAGATCTTATGGATGTCTATTCTCTCTTCTTCTTTGGGGACCCTCCATAGTAAGGAGATAGCCTAGGAGGATTTCTTCGACGTCTTCTATAAATGGTACTTCTTTGCAACTATGATTGAGGAGAAAAGGATAAAGTTCATGAATCTGAAACAGAGAGACATGACAGTGACAAAGTACTACGTTAGATTCCTTGCCTTAGATTCTTTGCACTAGGCACCTTCTAAGCTGAGAGGTAGAGTGTAACGACCCGCCATTTTTCACAATATTGTGAGCCTCGCTGGCTAGGTGTTAATCAAAATTTAATAAACCAACCCTGTAATGACCAGTCCTAACTAGACCGGGTGCTACTTAATATGTTACATAAATAATATTAACGTAAATAAGTCTAGCATTTATAACTTAACAAAAGGGCAAATGTATCCATATGGCAATGTATGAAATATCTATCCCATAGTCTCGAACCGTTTCTCATAGCTACATTTATAACACAAAGAAATATAAAGGAAGTCCACTTATTATCCATTCACCACCTGATTTGGTAGAAGAACCATCCAGCCGTCCTTTATTCTTTAGTTCCAAGCTGCTAACCTGCGGAGGAAATTCCGCATTAGTGATAAAACCATTAAGCCGTATAATTAAGGAAACAAGTCAAATATACTTCTTATTCCAAAAGTCTTTTTATTATGCGGGGAAGCACTCCGCTACATTCCTATTATGCGGGGAGGCATTCCCCTACACTCCTATTATGCAGGGGAGGCATTCCGCTACACGGCTATTATTATTATAATTAAAATTGTGACTCCGTGCCGGACTGAGTCAATTCTTTGACCCCGGTTGCACACGGTGCATGGTGGTCAAAGGGTCAGGCCGACCAGGGTTGCCAGAAGAGAATATACAACATTTCAATAATTATACAGACCTGGTTAGCTTGTATGTAATCCCGTAGCTGCAATCAACGATCCTAATCTAAATAAGAACATATATAATTTTATTCGCGTAACATTGCATGCAACTAAAAGATTAATATCTCTATCTTTATAACAATTCAACAATTTAATAAATATAATAACAATTAAATAATTAACTAAAATAATAATTACAAAAATTCATCATAACATCTAATCATGTTAATATATGAATATTCATCTAAACTAATGTAAGGGTTTTCGAATTACTGAAAATGGTCGTGAAACAGCTGAAAACGGCCTGAACCGAGATGAACTCGATCAAACCAAGCTGAACCAGAATAAATTGAAAGGCCTGAACCAATCCGGTCTGGGTTAACCAAAAAAATTGGATGGGTTGGCTAGGCTAATGGACGTGGATATAGACATGGACATGGCTGGTGGACTCGGTATGGCTAAACAGACGTGGTCACGGACAGGCGGACCACAAACCGGGTAAACGGGTAGAGCAGAGCCGCCGGTTCTCGTCGCCAAATTGCCTACGACGGCACGACTGGTGATGTTGCCTGTCGGAATCGACGGCCCACTCAACAATGAGTAGGTTGGTGGTGGTGGTCGGTGAAGTCCAGCCGATGGTTGGCCAAAAAAATGGCCCGAAAAAGGGTGGATCGCCGCCGGATACGATAACCTCGCCGGTGGCGATTGTGGCCGCAGCGGTGGCCGTGAGTGGTCTCAAAATTTCGTCCTTGAGGAGATGAACCTATCTGGGAAACGGTCAATGGTGCCCGATGGGTGGTTGGCCGGAAAACGGCCGAAACAGTGAAAACCACCCGTCGTGCAAGTCTGCATCGCCGGCGGCGATTGCAGCCACGACGGAGGTTGATGTCAGTCCCAAACTATAGATCTCGACGAGGGGAAGATGTTTGGGTGGTCGGATTGTCTGGTGGTGGCTCGCTGGCGCTGGAAATTGTTCCAAAAGGCCACGGCGACGACAAAAACCGGCTCCAAAAACTCCCTCACTAGCGGCGACACCGGTAGTCGTGGGAGGTATGAATGGAAAGCCAGACGTGAGGTGGTCATGGGGGCGTTGGTCCGGTGGCGTTAACATAGTGCAATGGTGGAAGATCTAGATCTTGGAAGGGTAGACGTCTAGCTTTTCTTTTCAGTTTAATTCTTTTCTTTTTTGTTGATTTTAGATTTTAGTTTCCATGATTATCAAGTTTATTATCAAATCAACCTATACATGCATGAAAATTAGGAAAAAGAAGAAAATAGAAAAATACCCGAGCAAGGAGGAAGCCGATGTCTGTCAGAAGGAGAAAATGAGAATGACGCACTCCTCCTTATATAATAAAATGACGACTAGGTATGTTAAGACACCCTTTCGCCCGTATTTCACTTAATCGGTTAAATGGGTAATTGATATGGTTCACTTAACCAGTTAAATGATACTTAACCGGGTAAATAATACCTTACACTTGACCGGATAATTAATAATTAACCGGGTGGCGGGTAAATAATTTAAATGGAAATATTAATTTTCCAACGTTCAGTCCTACCGTGTTTATTTTTTTTCGAGTCTTTACAATATTGTTAGATCCCTCAATTTAGTCCCACATCTAATACCTACCAGGCTAAGATCCTATTTATAAGTGGGAATGGATTATATATCTTTAACTTAGGTTAACCTTTTTAAAGAAGCGACTTAGGCCCATTATGTTGCACTTTGGGCCGGGTCGTTACAAATCGTATCAAAGCCAACCTGGTTCTATATTAGATAGTGGGCTGGACTAGGGATATTGGCTAGGCTGCCGGTCACGGACCAAAAGGTCGTGGGCTGGGGCTAGTAATGGGCCAAATGTAGGGACATTGGCTAGGCTGCTGGTCATTGACCAAAAAGGTCATGGGCTAGGGATAGTAACGGGCCAAGCATAGGAATTTCGGAGACGAAATTTTCTAAGGTGGGTGGATTGTTAGATCCCTTAATTTAGTCCCACATCTAATACCTACCGGGCTAAGATACTATTTATAAGTAGGAATGGACTATAGATCTTTAAATTGGGTTAACCCTTTTGAAGAAATGACTTAGGCTCATTATGTTACACTTTGGGTCGGATCGTTACATAGAGGGTAACGAAGTTTGTGAGAGGACTTCACTTGAGCTTGCAGTCAGCAATGTCAATGTTTCACTATACCACACTGAGGAGGCGGTACCTAGAGCTCTAAAAGGTGAGGCCACTTGCCGTATTCATCACATGATGAGATCAAAGGGGTAGTCTGCTCAGCAGCAATCTAGGCAGAGTCACAATGGTAAAGGTCAGGAATAGTATCAGGCATCGAAAAGGCGTCGAATTGATGAAGTCATGGTTGTCATGTTATATAGGTACCGCCAACATACCTGGCGCCAAGGCAGCAAGAGGTACTGTAGTATTAGAGGGGTTAGCAGCAACATGGTGGTCAGGAGTGTGCCACCTGCAAGAAGAGGCATCCAGGCCATTGCATGAGGACTACCAATGTGTGCTTTGCCTGTGGCTAGCTGGGCCACCAACCAATTTGAGTGTCAGCGCCGAAACCAGCAACAACCATTCCAGCAGCAACAGTATCAGTGAAGGGCAACTGCAGTTCCAACAACGACCCCCATAGTAGTCTTAGGGGATATTACCAGCTCCCGCACAACATGCTCTCTTTATAACACCTAGATTCCACTTCACATACGAACCAAATCAGAACTATTACGATCATGTCGAGTCATGTCTAAATCAATTAATCTATAATACTCGAATAATAAACAGATCAAAACAACCCTCTTAGCGCCTTGAGAATGGAAGACATTATTAATTAGACATGAAAACGCATCCAGCATAGATAAAAGCACAAAAAATAGTAATGACGTGTTGAACACAAGTGTAAGTAGCAACTATCTATCCTTCTACTAAGCCAACCCAACACATAGGAACACAAGACATACATACATAATATGAAAAATATCAGCAATGATGTCATTGGTCTAGAAAATAACTAATGCAAACTTGTAAGTGGAAAATGATTTGCACGATGAACGAAAAATTGTATATAACCTCCATGGAAACACTGAAAGGGCATCTACTGAGGAGCCATCAAGCTGCAGATTCGATAGCATTTCAAATTGAACAAGTGCTATGCCACTCTCACAAAGTACCTCGCTCAGCAATAACTAGTCCCAATCTTAAGAAAAAGTACATATCCTAAGCCTTCTTCAAACCGCCTTATAACTCCTGGCCAAGAGCACAATGGCCAAGTACTCTCAAGTTGTAATACCCCAAATTTGGATCACTCATGAACCAAACTAGAATGTTACATGTCACCCAATTAAGTCTACTAACCAAAGGTTCCCCTTCTCCTTTCATTTTTGACCATTGCCTCTTCTTCCTTCTACCTTTTATTTCCTCTATAATACCCCGTTTTGGTTCACTTGCAAACCAAATCGGAAATGCTATTGGAAACCGAACCGTTGCCTACTACTGCAGGTCCACTGACATCCCGTCTCATTCTTGCCTTAAATGGGGCAAATAGAGGAGTCGTTGTTGGAGTAGTCCTCTGTTGCAGCAGTGGAGGAGGGCCGATAGCCGAGGGCCTATGAGAACTACTGGCTCTCCTCGTGCCTCTTCATCCACTGCTGGTCTTTTCTTAGCTCTGGCTACCGAAAGGGCTATCTGCTTAAGCTCTCTCCTATATTCCTCTTAGTTTTGCTGCATCTGTATCTAAACTTTAGCCAATCTAGCAATCATTACATCACATTTCTACCAACTACTTCTACAATGGTGATTGTCACGACGACGACTAATTGAGATAGGAACGTTGGCCCCTCCTGGTGGAATTGTAATCCTTGATTGACTAGATGTTGTGTTACTATGACCATGGCAAGGACTATCATGTCTAGACAGTGGAGGGGATGGGGCCCTGATCTATATCCTACGAGTATATTTCACCATCCTGCTAGTAATCCCTGCTCTAACCTAATTACCCTATCACACCACTGATTAGAATATAAACCAAAAATATTAAGACAGAAAAATACCTATTGGCACAATTTAGAGAAGCTTATGCACATTTGCAACCTATAACACATCTACCATCTTAATTAGCCAAGGGTTAGCTCTAATACCAAGGCTGTAACACCCTATTTTCATTCACCAACAAACCAAATTGGAAATGCTATCGGCAACTAAACCATTCACTAATCTACTAGAATTGGTTAAGCTAACTTAGATCTAACCTCGGTGTCACAAGATGGTGATGCAAGTATTCAATGCATGGATGAGATGCTTCGGTTCTAACATTGTTCTAGATGCATGCTATGATATGTAATCATGTATAAAACAAACCAAACAAGTGAAAAGTTTTAAAAAACAACTACTTTTAAAACAAAATGGACAAAATTTCCCTTAAAATTGTAAAGGACCACTTGTTAATTGTTTAAAATATACAATCTTTACTTAGGTTTTTAATGTGATTTTGTACTTTCTAAGCATAATCATTATTAATTAGGTGATATTTCTTGTTATATTCTAGTTAATTAATATTGTATGAGATATGCTTAATTTTGGTATTTTAATGTAGAAAAAGATGAAACAAATTAAGCTTAATATTTGTTGGTCAGAGCATTGGACCCTATCTATTGATGTTTACAATTTTTGGTGTTGGCAAAGTTCAATGTCATTGGTTATACATTGCTTTGGCGCCATTATCGGGGAATTAGAAACTTCATCAGACATCATAATCAATTAGTCCATATCGGATCTTGGAATCCTTCCTCGAATTCTTGTATCTCATCTTTTATATGCTGTCACCAACAAGCAATATATATTTATAACAATAAAAATAGAAAACACAGAAAAAATATGACATTCTCTCTCTTCATTTCAATTATCATCAGTGTTGATCTCCTGAGCAAAGCCTAGACTCCATTTCTCATCCTGTTCATTTCTATTCATAGTTTTATTCACATACAAAATATTTTATCAAATAACAGAAATGACATTCAAGTTGCATCATTCAAAACAATTCTACATTCCTCCACATCAATTACATTCGGCAAGTACATGACTGAGCAATTGTATTGTTGCTCCTCTGCAATCCTGACAGTGCTCAATCGTCTTAATTCCCACGTACATAAATGATAAAAAAATGTCAATAATGAGCGTTACCGGTCCAAAAATAACTAATAACAAACTAGCACAGTGGAACTGACTCTCATGTTAAATGAAAACATATTTATTCTTCCTCGTAGAATCTCTCATAAGGGCACTAATTAAGAGCCATCGGTCTCATTCTTTGGCAACTTTAAAACTATCCCTTGTGTGGAAAAATCAATTTTTGTTCTTTCATCCCTCTACATCCTCTGTATCACTCCTAGCATTGAGTACAAAGGCCGAGTACTTTCAGGCGTGCACCTTTAGTACCCTTTGAAACCACAAGTCTAGACATGCGCTGCATTGCAGTATACGTAAACCTCAACACTTCTCTGGGTTTGAGGAACTCAAAGGTGGAGTTATTATGATCCCCTGGGAATGGAACCAGCGCTCACCAGATCTAGAGCCCCCTTTGATTAACATGTGCATGCTCAAGTAGTGCAATTGTCATTTTCCCCTAGTCTCACATCTTAGTGAAAACTCGAGAAAACTACATGTGTATAAGCCTGGGTAGGGATTGTAATATAATAGGCCTGAAGGCATTGTGATCTGGATCTGAGTTTTTGAAAATAAATTTGAGGGATCTTATCCTCATGGGTTATTAATCCAGGAATTTCGTACTACTAAATGGTCCATGTGGAGTGTGATACAATAAATTCATCACTCAACACGTCTGCTTACCTGTTAAAAATATGTATAGAAGTTAAACCAGAGTGAGTCCCAAACGGACAAGGTAGAAGCTCCGATTGTGTCCAAGTGTCTAAGTGGTGAGCTCCTACTCTGTACCTACACATCAAAACTAAAAGCTAACGCCTGCTATGATATATTCACACGTCTTATAGCACACACACATCATATTAAATCACAAGTCAATGCCTATCAGATTTTCTACGCTATGCTGCATGAGATTAACAATACTTGCTTAATTTACTTAATTACTTCCTTATCATTTATTTTAATACAATTCAATCACGCAATTCATTTTTATTTACAATAAAAATATTTTAACATTTCAAACAATCAATCCTAGCAAGGTGTGCTAATAATTATCACTTTTAAGTAATTAAGTTGAAGTTAATTATACCTCGCGTCGTCAGCAATTGATTCATGTAGTTCAATACTCAAATTAGGCACCCAACGACCTCTGACATTCAATCCAGTTCTATTGGATAAATTCGGCGAAAGATCCAGCGAATTCCAGTGAATTCAATTTTTCGGCAGTTTTTGACAGTTTTTTTTAGAAATTTTCCTTTGACTTTTTCATCAAGACAATTAGGGTTATAGGTCAGCACTGGTTTGGCGAATTTGACCCAATGGTGGTGGTGGTGATGAGGGTAGAAGCAGTGACAATGATCGTTGGCAGTGGCATCAAGTCAGCCAGGGGTTGATTGCTTGTCAGATTAGCCCTTGGACGACCTCATTAGCGGCCCTAGGTGTAGGCAAAAGGTCGGCAGTCAAAGGGGGAGGGCATCAGTGGCACAACGGCAGTGGAGTGGCGTGGTCAGCAGAGGAATAGCATCGCGAGTGCTACACAATCGCACGGCTCCCATGTGTCGTGGATGCTGGGCAGCGGCCATGAAGACTAGGTATGGCACAGTGTTGACCCAACAGTGGTCGACAGTGTTGACAGCAAGGATCGGGAAATGATCGGGGAGGAGAGAAAGAGTGTCGGGGTAGGGTTTGGTGGCAATCTCATAAATAAAAGTTTACTCGACTCTGACTCAAGTTAAAATTAATAACTCACCCAAACCACTCTATAACGCATCCAATTACATTATTCGACTTAAAAATAATTCTTTAATCAAATACAAAAAAATAACTTCATACTGTCATATATTCTAATAACTCATTTTTCATCATCTTTGTGACGTTATCATTATATACTCACTCATAACACACGACCGGCCTCGACTCATCCATGTGGGTCATGAAACTGACTCAACTCAAATGAACAGTTTAGCCGACTGGTTTTACATCCTCCTTCACTTCTTATTTTTATCTACCATCCTTCCCCACCTCTCCTAGCCTCTCCAAGATTGGCTAAGCCCATAAGGTTGTAGGTCTTGCAGTTGGAAGCCTCAAGAAACCACCGATAGGGTCTTTTGAGGTAAAAGCCCTTTCTTTTTGCTTTTTTTTGTGAGTTGTGGTTGCTATTCGTATACAATCTTGCTTAATGATATTTTTCTTGCATGTCTCATGTAGAAAAATGAGTTTGGAGTCAATAGGCTTTGAAATAATCTCATTTGCATGTGCATAAAAATAGTTATGCATTTTCGAATGATAAATTGTCATAGACTTGCATTGTTTTAGTGTAAAATACATATCTCATGATTTATATAATTTGTTTACATTCTATTTATCTTGTTTCACTCACAAGAGAGAGATATACAACTTTTATGATGATCACTTTGTCTGGTATAGTGTTTATGATCAAGTAGTGGTACAAAACTTGGCAAAGAATGACAGCTTTTATGGTTCCTATGACCTGGCTGCTTCCCCAATTTTTACACCATGATGTAGGTTTTTGTTGATGTCCACCTTTTCAATTCCTATAGATCTATGGTTGGCTTGCTCCTGTAAATTTACCACAATAAAATAACTACTTAAAAGGCATAAACAAAACCCCTAATGGTTTGGTGTGTTCACTGTGATGAATGGGTGATTTGCCATGCTCTTAGTTTGTGCTTCGTGGTGAGGTAACTAAAACTGGTTAATGAAATCCGTAAAAATTATGAGTGGAATCACAAAGTGTCTACTAAAAAATTATATGTTTTGGCGCTAATTAGCAATCATTTAGGTTTCCATAGTGTGTAGGAATGCAGGGTGAAACAGTTGTTCTCTAACTCCGTATGTAAAATCCTAAACCTAGACAAATGGTGATGAAAATGCATGAAATTCCTTCCACACCTTAGGTTTTGTCCTTGTAACACCATAATAAAATTTGGGAGCCTTTTTTCTTAGTGGATCGTGCATTAGAATTTTCTCAAGCTCAATAGGTCCACCCAACTTGAGAAAAAGTTGGCCAATAATACCTCCCATTTCAGAATCCATTCAGACCAAAATCCTTGGTGCTTGGATCACAAATCATACTAGAATCAAGATCATGGTGGCTGATCCAGGCCCATTTGGAGTCTCCAAGCCCATAAAAGACACTTAGAAAAATTAGTGTGCGACAAAGGAATACTGTTCCCAGCACCTTAGCCCGACTTTAGTGAGCCTAGTTTACCATGTTAGCCCGTGGGCTAGCACCTGGTAAATTTTCCACACATCCCTTGGCGTGTCAGAGCATACTTTTCCAAATTTCATCCCATTTGTACTCCACTTGGCCCGTCCAAAAAATCATCAAGTTAAGTCCGTTTGATTAAGCCTTAAGTTTGGACTTTTCCAACTAAGTATATATGTAAGCACAAACTATAATTATGTTACCTAATGAGGGTTAACACTCTACTAAACAAGTAATTAAGTTAATTATGTGTCTTATGTTTTGTGCATGTGTTAAGGTTTTGCCTCATTATGCATGTCGATGTGATCCAAGTGTGATTCAGTTCTATCTATGCATTTGGATGCTCAGGGTGAGCTTGTCGATCTTGGATGCAGAGCTTCACTTATCCAAATTCATAGGACTCATTTGCTTCATTGCAGCTTGACTCCTTAAGTGTCAAGTTTAGTCGCATTTTAAATGTTGGACGGCATTAACATTATTTAATCAAATCCCTCCGATGTCGGGTAGCCATGACTTTCATAAATTTAATAAAACTTCAAGGTTACGATTGCTTGATGGTTTTTGAAAGATAAGCTCAATAAACTTATTACATGAGCCCTACCCAAGCCTATTAAATATAAGCATGAAAATTTACGGTTTTACAATCATAAGAGATCTATACTGCTAGTATGAATTGTACTAATACTTCTTCAAACCCTAAAGTAGTGCAATGTGTATGGGTACTGCATAAAAAGCAGTACATTTTTTAAACTTGTGGCTCGAACTTGAGCCCTAATTAGATTTGAAGCATGCATGATTTGGATTGGGTATGAAATGCTACTTCCACACATGCGTTTAATATTTTAACTTATAATATTACTATAATCAGCATGGAGCGAATAAACTTTGGGGCAAATGCTAACTTTGTTTGCAAGGTAAATAAGCCTCAAAGTACTAGAACATGACGAAGAGTTAATTGAAGTACACAAAACTTCTTTTGTTGTAGCTATGTGCGTAGAGAAATATGGGGCAGGAGGTGCACACTATTCAGACCACAAGATAAACCCATGTGGGCTGGGTGTTAGGGTATGATGCCCTAGCATCCGACGATACCTCTACATTTAACTATTCTGTGGGGTATGTGAAATAAGTAAACACAACCCACTGTTTGCATTATCACACTAATTTATATTAAGAAATCAAGCTACCTAATCCAATCACTGAAATTAAGTATAAGAACTAGGGCATATCATAGTATTCAACTTTTTAGCTGCATTCGAGGGGTTACCTTCTTGTAGCTCGGAATGATTTTCTAATTCTAAAGTCACCCTTTTAGTTATAATGGAGGTGTTACCTCTCCTATGGCTTGGTGTACTCATTTAGGAACCTTAAATTTAAGATGTGTTCTATGTAAGATGATTCTGCACCATTCTATAAAAATCTAATATGGTGATAGTTTTAAAACTCTTGGAGAGTCTGCTTCCAAAAATCGGTATGCGATAGCTCTAATGAGTAGCTTTCTAATTTATAATATCATGATTCAATCTATCCCTTCAAGCCAACTTGGAGTGTTACCAACACTTGGTGTGAGAAATTCTCCGATACTCAAAGACTAATTTGAGCCATCCAATCATACGAATTAGCCCAGATTAGATCTCAGTGTGTATATAATCACTGCATAAAGGACGGAAGAAAGAAGATGGATGGATTAATTTATATGTTGTGGTTGGTTTATGGTTGATTTCTCTTGAGAATAAAAATCACTTATAAAAATCACTTATACCCCTGTGGTTGATTTTAGTGGTGAACTAGACATCATCAATAGGAAAAAAAACCATCCATTTCAATTATAAGTGTTCTAAATTGTAAAGATTTTATTTTATGAATTCTAACATAAAAAAATTGTATTTAAATGTCATAAAATAAATCCACATCATCAATAAGAAAAAAAGAAGCATCATTGCCCTGATACCGACGCTTAATTGCAATTCTAAATGGTATCAGCCATTTTTACTCTTTTATTCAAGGGAATATGCATCAAAACTTGTATTGATTGTTCCCGTCATAAGCTTCATCCCGCTCAACTTCTTTGCCAAGACTGGACATTATATGTTACAAATTTTCATAGACATGAGCACATTTTCTTTCATTCCTATGTTGAGCCATTATATGGGTTTCCAAGGAAAGGTTGGAAAAGTGTAGGGTATATAAATGTCGTCGATGTAATTTGGAAAAGTAGCGTGAGGATTATCATCTGAATCTCAAGCACTTCCCGGATCACGGATCCGCCATTACCATTCAGAACTACATACTCCGTTGGTTGGTCCATGATCCCTCCTTCCACCTACCATTTGATACCGTATTCAATCAATTTATTGCAGGAATTGATTTGATTACAGGCGATTTGTAACACATTAGTTTCCTAATCATCTGTCATTTCAATCATCTATATTACTTCCTCGTGCTCTTTAATTGCGGTGGCCTCTGTTCATTGCAATTTCCTTACTCTTCTTCCTAAAAGAAACTTTTTTTTTTCACATGAAGTCCAATAAGAACGCAAAAAGAAAGAACAAAAGCGAGAAAGCAAAAAGAAAAACTGATTGTGGAAACTGACTTCATTTTCACTGTCAGGAACAGAGGAACCATACCCTGTGTTGAATTCTCTCTCGGATTCAACTGCTCTCAATCGTTCCAATACCAGTTCAAAAGGGCATGATCTTCATGAGAAATGTTAATCAGTTATAGAGTGTGGGATTTAGTAACTAACAAACAAGAATCTCATAGCAACAGAGGAGATACGTCAAAAGAAAAAATGCACAAGATGATGGCCACTGCTTCAGTGTCTTAATTTCAATAATTAAACTGGTAAGAGCTAAAAGGACCTGCTAGGAACATAAGATGACTGAAGTCTACATACAATTTTCATGGGATTAACTATCGTCCTTTTAAATAATGTTTTTCAACTTGGACAAAGATGATGAAGCTTCCTCCATGCATGGTCCATAAACACAAGCAGCTATTTTCATCAAAAGAAATAAAGAAAAAGATGTCATTCACAGGTCATTTGCAAAGCATATTCTTTGCACACGCTAATCAATCAGATAAAGTTTGCAAACTCAAACGAGTTGCAATGAGAAAAGCATTCGGCAGTAAAACATGCCAACTTGTTTCTGCATAGCATTAAGTCACAGATTAAGATGTAAGGGCATTCGATTTATGTCACACAATCCACGCCGTTAATCTATTCAGCTTATATAAGATATAAATGACGATGATGAAGACAATGATGATATACATATCACCAAAAACACTAAGTTCAAGGACTTACCAGAGGCATGATCCATTAAAGCATCAACCATTTGATTGGGGTGCTTCATTCCTCTGATTTGAGATTTAACTTTATTTGTTGATGTGTCCCACCAGAAGCATCCACTGTAATTACAGCAAAATCTGATCCAAAATGACAAACTGCCAGAAAGAGGGAGAAAAAAAAGTTAACAAATTAAAACCTACAAAAATCTACAAAAGCCAGTAGAACATCAAATTACCTCATAGAAAAATTGCGTCCATCTGCTCACCACATCTAAGTGTTTTTACCATGAAAGAATGACAATTTTAGGGCTACTAAATTCACAAAGTCACTCGTCCATCTTGACTTTCACTTTGAATGTAATTGTCATCCTCCGCATAAGGAGAAATCACAATTAAAAGAATTACCCACCCCAAACTGCAAAAAGATATTATACAAACATGATGACAAGATAAAAGTAAGCGATTGGCATAATGTTAAGTAAAATCCAATATCTTTATCGCATGCAACAGGCACTAATTTATGTTTCAGAATGCAAGGTAAATCCAGATGCTCACACAAACATACAGAATTGGCACATTATAAAAGCGTAGTATTAGTAGTTTTTAGTTAAGACCTCATTTGGTTAGCATGACAGAAATAGAAAATTTAGGATATCTAAAAATGGTAATTAATAGAAATAGCAATAATCTTCCGCTATAAAGTAATGTGTTTGGAGTATTTTATAGTATTGATGCAAGGTAGCAATGCTAAATTAATCTGATCCTAAAAGAACATTCAATAACATAAGAAAATTAAGATAAACTGGATCTTGACCAATACATTTCATCCAATAATAATAAAAAACCTACTACAATGTTCGGAGAAGCTAATATTTATAGGCAAAACCCTTAAAAGTCCTAATTAGACCAATACTAAAAATAGGCCGAATAATAATTCCGAAAATACAATAAAACTCTCAATTAAATCAAACTCCAAATTAAGTTAAAATAGGACTTATTCCTCCAGTAGGAAAAGAACTAAGACTCCAACTAAATTAGGAAACCAACTCATAAAGACGAAAAATTATTAAAAACTAGATTAAATAAATAAAAAACAAACTAATATAAGGATCTTTCTAATGTTGCAAGTTATCAATCCCCTCCTCTACTGGAAAAAGCTTGCTCTCGAGTTTTAAGTTGCATATGTTGTAGAAAGAATACCCCGGTGGATAGCCTTCGAAGATTTCTTTCTCTAGGGTTGTTCCATTATTCAAATTATCAGCTTGGGTGTCATCTTCAACTTCATTAAGTGGGCTATCTTCTTCAACTGTATACAACTGAAGCCAAATAAGACAATTCACAGCAAGACTGCCCGGCCTCTGACATTTATAACAAAGATTCCCTCCTTTAGTGGTATTTTGAGTAGTATTGCTATTAGGAGGTTAATTTATGGTAGATGGCTGAGAAGAGTACTGTTGAGGAGATCAAGTGGAATTAGGTGGGGTAGATTGAGAAACGAAGTCTTGGACTTCGTAAAACTTGAACAATAAGCAATCCTCGCAGGCTGGCCTTTGTCTTGATCCAGCAAAGAGAAGAAAAAGTCATAAAATTTGTCTTGGTCCTCGGATGTGAGAAGTTCCAGAAGCTCAGGTACAAATGCTTGGTCCCAGACCCCCTCAGTTACCAGATACAAGTGATGGTCCTGACCCACCTCAATTACCCCACCTAATGGCCTCTCAAAAAACAAGCTAAGATAATATCTCCATCCTCTCACTCCACCCACCTTTGGGCAAATCACACACAATATATACATATATAGAATGACAATTTATTTTTCAAGAGCTCATTGTTCACAAAGCATGTGTCTATAGCCCACCTTTTAGGTACACGACCTTCTCTATCATTATCAGTAGTAAATATACTCTATTTTTGGTTACCTTCTTCTGCGTGTTAATATATTCTTACATGGTATATATAGGATCATTGTCTCTATCTTTACCAATCACTTCACTGTCTTCATTTTCAACATTTCCATATTCATCGATAATCCCAACAAGAGTTCCCATTTTTCTGGTTTTCCTCGGAAACTACGTAGAACAAAAATATATATTTTCTATTTTCCACATAACAAAACTAAATAAAAACTCTTATTTCATCACATTCATTTCATTCTCTTCCAACCCTCATTGTTGAAAGGTAATCACATGAGCAATTCCTTCTCGACTTGCATCATCAAGGAAAAATTTTCACAGGTAGGATTTGTTGATTACATTCATTTCATTCTGTTCCAGCCCTCATTTTTGGAAGATAATCGCATGAGGAATTCCTTCTTGACTTGCATCATCCAGGACAAATTTTCACAGGTAGGATAACTTAATTGTTAATAACATATGACAAAGAGAATTGATGGCTCTTAACAAAAGTCAAGCTATAAATATTAAAAAAAAAAAGGTAGCGCGGAGCATGAAGGCTCTCTCGCATGTGTTGGACATGACTCTAAACTATGACCTCTCGGTCACATGGCAGCAAATCTTATGAGTTGTGCCAAGGCCCCCTCCAAAGTTAAGCTATATGTGAAGGAAAAAATGCATAAAAAATATCTTATAACGAAAGGCTTTTCAAATGAATACAATTTTTTTGACAGAAAAACAAAAACAGAGGTATTAAACAACAAGATAAAGTGTGTGATTTAAATTCTGAAACAACAACAAACAAATTATGGACGGAAATAATAGATTGGTTCAGACAAAAAGAACCTTTCAACCCAAAAAATGTTGCTATTTACAAAAAATACACATCATTATTAGGAGAATATGAACAATTTCATTTATCAATGAAAATGACACTGCTGAACTCCAAAAATGTACCCAGATATAGTACGCTCTTCCAAATTCTTCCTACTCATAAAAGATTATATAGTTGTCTGAAGAAAAACTCTCAACTAGCTTGAGATGGTAAATTGCAAATGAAGGTACAGGTGTGGGGAATGATTTTAAGAACTGTATTAGGCTTGTCAAAATAAGCTCATCATTGGGGTTTGAAGGATTGAAAAGAATAGTTATGTATTACTAACCTTTTGGCTGTATTATAACGCCCAAACTTGAAGCTTTCAAATCTCAGTTGCCAACTTCCATAGAGCAAGGCTATACGGTTAGGAAGGTAGATAGCAGCAAGAAGGAATTCGAGAAAAGATCCACTTTTATTTTCTTTTGCCATGAATGATATCTCTTTGACACTGAACGTTAAATGCCAGGCATCACATATACAAAGCTGCACCTATTCACTTACTTTCGCACCCAAATGAAATTTATCTTTTGTTGAATGGCTTTCAATCAATTCTTCTACATAATAGTCAGTGATAAGATTGATGGTTGTTGTTGCTACTGTCTGTTTAATCAACCAGTTTTCCTGGTCGGACAAAGATAATTAAACAAGACTTAAGACAACTACTCAAAGAATAAATAAATTGAGAAAAAGAAGATCTTAAATAACATAAAGAACAATAGGAGGCTAGTAAAACACTTAGCAAATTGGTGAATGTGGGTAAAAGAGAGATAAAAATGGCCAAGGTTGCCCACACAAATATTGGCGAAATCTGAAATCTTGGGCAATCTAAAAGGGGAGGCGGGGAGGCCTCTGTAAGAAGTGAAAGTGGAATCAAATACAAGCACGAATCAAGACAGGCTCTCATTTGAAAGTTATTGAGTTGACTAGAAGCATGATTTAGCTAGGCTCCATAAGATCAATATACAAGCACAAATCAAGACAGCATCTCAGTTGAATGGTATCGAGTTGACTAGAAGCATGATTTAGCTAGGCCCCATAACAACAGGAACAAACAACTCTTACATTTTTTTTGGCATTGAGAACCATGATTCCTATCACACACAATGTGCAGCTTAAAAGGGCAAAGGATATTGGAATTGTGATCATGTCTTTGATAAAAACACAACCATATAAAGGAAAAAAATCAATAACATATTTTGCAAACAGAATAACGAAATAAAAATGGACACTGTAGGAAAAATAATAGGCACTACTCACTTCTTTCTTTCAGAAGGTTTCAGGCTCAAAGCAACACATAAATTGGCATAAACGATCAGCTTTGTTGCCAATAGAGAGCAATTTCAATGTCATTGACGTTCTGAAAAAGACAAAAAGGAAAAAACTCCAAGAACTCAGAAGAAGCTATCAATAAAGGTTAAGTGAAAACAGGCAACTAGAAGATCAGCAGTACATAACAACTCCAATAACATTGACACAGTACAACCTTGCAAGGATTCGCAAGAAAAAAAAGTGTTGTTGACTCATGCAAGCATATTTACACCAAGGATAATTCATTGAAACTATCGAGGACGATAGGCAGATATTTAGGTCATCTAATTAGAGATTAAGCCACAGTAAAGGCTTTCACCTTCATTGTCAACAATATCACAATCATGATAAGATTACAGGGCAGCTGAAGATTAAAAATGGATCCAGTATCTTTTGACAAAAAATATAGGTCGGTGCATCAACCACTTCTATTGGGCAGTAAGTGAGAAAATACAAAAGGAAAAGCTAATTAACAAGATTTTACAATTGCAAGTTAAATAGGTCTACCATATCCATTTCTTCTAGTTTTATATCACAAATGATCAAGCACGAAGAGCTTTCACTACTTGTTCTAAATCACAGATCGTCAAGCATAAAAAATATGCATTAAGGGGTCAGAGTCCTACAAGGAATGCATGCTTCAGTATTGAACCAATATTTTGTAGACCCGTATGTACTTCCAGGTTATCGAAGACCATTTTCCTTAAGCATTGCTTTAATCAGTAAATCATATGTTTGAGAACTCAGCTGACAACTCTTCTCTTCCATGATACTCACCATCATTGAGCAAAAATTCATATGACCATTTTGAAGTATCCCATCAATAAGGACAACCCAAACAACTTCATCATAATTGTATCCGCAGCCAAGTACCTTGATAAAGGCACTTTTAGCAATTTCATAATCTTTCCGTTCACATAAACCACACAAGAGAAGCTTGTATAATCCCAAATCAGGAAGGCAGCCATCATTGACCATTGTGTCCAATAATGTCAATGCCTTCTCATACAATTCTACTACGCAAAAACATTTCACAACATTACTGTAGATATATTCATTACAAGGTAAACCATTTTCACTCATATGCTGAATCAGTTCTTGTGCTTCTTCCCAGTGATTTTCTCCACAAAAACCTGTTATGAGAGTTTCATATGAATTAATATTTGGAGGACAACAATGCTTCGCAAGCTCATCCAAGAATTCCAAAGCCTTTTCCACTGTTAGCACCTTCCACACATTCATACGTTTAGGAAATGATATTTCAGAATTTGCAGTTTTGGATACATTAAGAAAATGTTTGAGCAAGACAAAATAAGTAACAGAATTAGGTTCGCAGCCTTCATCAATCATAAATTTCAAAACACCAAAGCTTTTATTAGGCAATCCTACACATCCAAATCCATCCATTAGAGCAGTAAAAAAAATGGTGTCTGGCTGTACTCCATTTTCTTTCATCTCATCTAATATGGTTTTGGCATCAACAATTTTTCCCCTACGGCAGTCATCATGAACAAAAGCAGTGTAAACATGAGTGTCGAGCTTACAATTAAGTGAAATCATTTGGTTATACATCTCACAAGCCCGATCAATTTTGCCCTCCTTTAACAGTTGTTCAATCAAAATTGTATAGGTGAATGCTGTAGGGCTTATTCCTATTTTTATCATTTCTTCAAGTGTCACAAATGCTTCAAATGTTCTGCTCACTTTGCATAAACCATCAATTATAGCATTATACGTGTGTGCGTTTGGGGAGCAGTATGCAGCATTCATCAACTCAAGCAATTCTTTAGCTCTATCTATGTTCCCAGCTTTGCAGTTTCCATCGATCAATGCAGTATATATCACCTCATTAGGCACGATTTTCCAGACAGAAAGTGAATCAAATAATGATTGAGCTGCATCCAGCTGCCCACTTTTACAAAGGGCATCCACCAAGATAGAGAAAGTCCACTGATCAGGAGCCAAACCATTACCAGTCATTAGATCAAGCAATCTCAAGGCAATATCAATATGACCCCCTTTGCACTGACCTTGGATCAAAATGTTAAATGTGACTAAGGTAGGAGTCAGCCCCGCTTCTGCCATTTTGCTTAGTAATCGCATTGCCTTGTGCACTTTTTTCTCATTACACAAACCCCATATTAATTCATTATAACTCCGCTCATTCGGCTTACACATGGCAGACTCAGATTCCATCAACCCCAGAATCTCAGATGCCAAATCCGCCTTCCCCTCCTTACAATATCCACCAATTAAAGTATTATAAGTTACAACATTAGGCACGAAGCCTTTTCCTGACATCTCCTTCAACATCTCATTTGCCTCATCCAACATCCTATCTCCACACAAAGAATCAATAATTACAGTATAAGTATGAACATTGGGCTGGCATCCCTTGCCTGCCATCTCCTCAAACAAATCAAAGGCCTGTGAACTCCGACCAGCCTTGCACAGGGCATGTATCAAAACTGTGAACGTCCTTACTGTCGGCTTGCATTCATCCCCCCCCATCTTCTCATACAATGCAAAGCCCTCGTCTAGCTGCCCAGCCCCACACAAACCATGAATTAACACAGTATAAGAAACCTCATTTCTACTACAACCCCTTTGAGGCATTAAATCAAACACCTGGCGGGCTTTGCCAATATCCTTAACCTTGCAATAACCTAATATCAAAGAAGTAAAAGTATGAGTATCCGGGGCCAAACCATTTTGGGAGATGTTATTCAGATAGAGATTGGCCTCAACCACATTCCCCACCTTGCAATACGCATTGATCATGGTGTTGTATGTGTAGATATTGGGCTTGATTTTGCCACCAAAAATCTCTCTGTACACCTCCTCCATCAAATCCACCATGCCATACCTCGCCATGGCCATCAGCATTGTGTTGCACGCGCGCAGCGTGAGCTCGAACACCAATCCCCCATCCCCGCGATTCAACCGCCGCAGCTCACGCACCACATACTCTACCTCGTCCCCGGACACGCATGACTTGGCCATGGAGATCCGTACGTTCTCCGCCACGCCAAGCAAGCCTGCCCGGACGAGAAGGCGGAGCATGGAGAGGTGGGATAAGGCGTCGTGCCTGAACTCAGGCCGCCGCCGCCGGGCGATCCAATGGAAGAACTCCAAGGCGACCTTCGGGTCCAAGGGCAGGCTCAGCACCTGGGAGACGTGGAGAGGGGTGAGGGACGACGCCAACTGGTTCAAAGAAGGGTCTTTCCGCCATTTCCAGCCGCCTCCGCCGCTGCCGATGCCGGGGCGGGAGAGAATGGCGAACACGGCGGCGGCGGGGTCGGAGTCGAGAGCGAGCGAGGCGGCGTGGGAAGAGAGTGGGGAGGACGGAGCGACGAGGGTGGGGAGGAAGTTCTTGTAGAATAAAACAGCCAAGAATCGCCTTGCCACCTGAATCGCCATCCGCCGACGACGGGATGCCGGCGGCGGCGAGAACTGCGTGGTTGTTGCAGCGGAGGATCGCATTTCCCGGTTGACGAAAATCGATGGAAGGGAACGGGGCGGGTGTAAGGGTAATCGGGTAGTAAGGCTAACGAGTGATCCATCCGTTTATAAACGCGCCGCCGTCGGTTTGAATGTCATTGATTTTGGCTACATAATAGTGTAGTCCGATAATATTATTTAATGTAAAATTATTATTATTATTATTATTATT
>JAVDBV010048501.1:30856-44523 GCA_032619315.1 Piper longum | reverse complement strand
AAAAGGCGAAAGTGGAGCACAAATTGGAAGTAAGGCCCACAAAAAAGGCCGGATGGTAGGGCCCACACACGCACACTTGGAAGCCATGGCTAAACGCAGAATCTCGAAACCGTGGACCTCCGCCGGCCACGCATTTCCCGGTTTTGCTGGCAGGACCCGACCGCTGTTCGACCCACGCTTCTTTTGGTTCGACGAGTCCAACTCGGTCGGAAATATTTTGAGCTGGCCAGTGAGGTCCGAACAAATTTTACGAATATGTTTTTGTCCGATCACCTCAGCCATCCATTTATCCTTTCAGTTACTTCTCTCGTGTCACAGCAACCCCAGCTGCTCTGGATGACATTAGCGACATAGATTTCCGACAACATCCAGATATACATGGAGTTACACAGGCAGCGCATGTAGCTTCACATGAAATTATATTTCCTATTTGAAGAATATTTGGTGGAATCCGTTACTTGAAATTCACTTATGATGCACAAGACCTGTTCTAAGTTGTAACTAATGGGGGGGGAGGGTAAAGTGAGAAGGATGGCACCGCGCCACTTTTGTCATCAAATAACAGTATAATAGTTTGAATGCGGCCGAGGATTTGAAATGATGTACTGTTTTGATGTTAATACGTATGGAACGCATCGGGCGGTACAAAGGCAAACAAACAGTCAGGGTCAGGGTATGGACAATGTTGGATTTCCCACGTGATATAAAATGCATGCTCCTCCCTCCTCAATAACCACGTCCACATATAAATACACCTCTCTCACTACCGTCGCTTAACATTTTTTTCGCGTTCCACGTGGTATTGATAATTAGTTTTTTTTAAAAAAAAATTAACCAGGGTCAGGTTAACTTGATTCGAGCGGAGTCAAAGTTGAAAGTAGAGTAAAAATCCATAATCAAAAGTTAATTAGAGCAGGGTCAGAAGAATTTGGACGGTACATGGTCAATGGTATAGACCATAACCGATAGACTATTCATACGTTATCGGCAAAACCAAAACTGCCTATATTTACCGCCGCCTCTGCTAATCTAAATTAATTCCAAATTCCTAAAATCCATCGACAAGGCCTACTATGCCCTCTTCCTCAAATGCAAACGCAAATACACTAAATAAACATAATAATAAATACACTAAATAAACATAATAATAACATTATGGCATAACAATATAAATTATATATATATATATATAAAGATATATACACACTCGTAATAAATTCTAGTTAATTAATTTGTGTCTAATGATGGCTAATTCCTGTAGCAACGTAAAAGCAAGGTCAAAGCATGAGAATGAGAATTTACGTGGGGGAGGGAGGAGTAATTGAGGTTGAATATATTTTGAATTTAATTCCGGGAAACTCCCATCGTTGATTCTTGGTTCGTCTCGTCTCCCTCATGGCCATGCCATCTCCACCTAAGCTTGGCCAGCTCTGAGATTAACACGACACGGCCCATCCCATCCCTTCTTCCTCCCCTTCTTTCTACAAACACCGCCCCCCCCCACCTACCACCATCCCTCACCTCTCTCTCGTTTCATCCCAAAATCTGTTTCTGTTTTCAGTTTTACTGCACAAAAAACTCTTGACTCACCTCTCCACCTCCTGTATTTTTTGGTTTTTTTTGGTTCCTCTGAATCTGATTCCGGGCTCTTCCCGCATTTCTCACCTGTGTGGAATCCCAAGCATCATCATCTTTTGCTTCTTCATTTTCTTCTTCTTGGATTTCATTTTGATCTTGCTAGGAAGGTTTATAATCTTCTTTGTTCATCCATAAAATAACCATTGGAATTTGTTCTCAAATAATTCAATTTCCGGTGGCCTTGTAGGATCGATCAATCCATAGACCATATATATTATTTATAAGTCAGTGTTTGGATTGGACTTTGCACCCACATACTGGGCAGCTTCCGATTTGACGCCAAAAACTTAGACTTTGTTCGATTCTGTGAACGAATTTGGTTGAAAAGTTGGAGTCTTTTGAAGAGTTTTCGTGTGGGGAGGATAGAGGGAGTGGGTATTCTTCTCCTAAGGGGGACGAATTGAGTGCAATTGGCGTGCTCCTAGCTGCCCTGCCGTGGCTATGAAATCGAATGAACTGGAGTATTGGAGGAGCTTCTTCTCCACTGCAAATGAGGACATATTTGATATCATCGAATACGCCATCTTCGTCGCCGCCTCCGACTGCCCCAAGGAGTTCAAGCTCCGAAGGGATCGAATTGCGGAGCGGCTCTTCGGCTGCCGGTGGGTCCGATGCCTCGGCTGCGATCGGATGGAGATGGCGGTGCCGGAGGAGGAGGACGGGGATGATGATGGCGCCCTGCTCGAAGGTGGAGATGGCGTGGGCAGGTTTTCCTGTGCTGCTCGTTCGGTGGGTAAGGAGAGTGTGATCAATGGCAGCCCCGACGAGCAGGCCTTGGAAATGAACCAGTTTTGTAACAACTATAGTGACACCGAGGTCGAGGCCTTGACCGATGAGATTGAAGAGAAGAGCCAGACCATTGAAGAGGTTCTGAGGATCAAGAAAGTTCTTAATGATCACCAAAATGAGGTATTGCTTCTCTGCTCTTGCCATTCTGTTGCTTTCTTTCATCGATTCTGAATTGCTTGCTCGCAGTATATGATCGTGAACATGATTGCTAGATGAATTGATTGGGAGTGTGTAACTGCTTATTTTGTTTGTGTGGAAATTGCAAATGTCGTCCACCTTCTCACACTTTATGTGTGTCTTTTATCTCTGCGATTAACAGTCGGATGCGGATCTCTTTGAATCTCTTAGACGTCTCCAGTTGATGCAGCTGTCTGTGGATACGCTTAAGGTTCATAATCTGGTTTTGTAGTATATAGAATAGAATGATATTGGTACTTCTCTAGCGCAAATGAATTAAGTCACTCGTGAAAATGCCATTATTTTTTTCAGATGACCGAAATTGGGAAGAATGTGAATGGCCTGAGGAAACATGGATCAAAGCCAATCCGTCATTTGGTTCGGACGCTCATCATGTAAGTTGTAGTTTAAGAGAAGTTACATGTTTTGTAAAAATGTTAGCTAGACCCTTTGCCTGATTGGGTCTTTTGTTGTGTTCATTGGTTGAATTGGGAGTTTGGTGCTTGTCAGTTCATGGAACTGGATTTTTATGGTGTTGGTTGTCTATTTACAGTGAATGGAAGAATATGGTGGAAGAGTGGGTTCGTGCATCTGCTGCAATTGCTGGTATGACTCTGCAGTGCTGCGTCTATGTGCTAACATTTTGGTTAAATAAGGTTCTTACTCACCTACTGTTATGGGCAGGGAACTCACCTGATTCCGTTGACCATTCTGTACTGGACGAGGAAGGTCTACCTTCTCCTCCATTAGATGAGGCAGCCCTTTTGGTTAGTCAGCCTACAACATTGGAGTTGTCTCAGGTTGATGTTTCATTTATGATTTTTTGCATTTTTTCTTTTTGTCAATTTCGTTTAATTGACTGCTTTTGTTTTCCTTTTCTTATATTCATTCGTGTGTACTGAAGTTCTTTGATGGAATGGACGAGGATGGAAGTAAGTTACCTTCTTCGTTGTGTTAGTACTTCTGATCATTATTTCAATAAAAATGTTGAATTCCTACAATTGTGTTGGTTTTGTTTATAGATATTCAGTGCGTCAATGATACTAGAGATATTGATTCTAGTTTAATGGCTCCATTGCCAAAAGATCCTCATCCAGAAGCTCCGAAGCCTGCAAGAAATAATCAGATGCAATTGGAGAATGATACACAGAATGAAACCAAACAGAACCAGCTCTTGAAAAGAAACGATCAACAACTTAAGAAGTTCACTATTTCTGGGCCTGGGAGACCTCCGAAGCCAGCAACCAGAAACAAACCTAATGGAATGGGTGTGAAGTCAGAGCAAACTCTGGGCTTTGAAAGAATGCAACTGATGAAGCAAGGAAGAAGTGATACCAAGCGTAAAGATAACAATTCTACAGTGAAATCAGGGCAACGTGTGAATGTGGATGGCCTTGAACAAAAGCTACCGAGCGAAGTGAGTAATAGGCAAGTCATTTGTTCACATTAAGATGTATTTCTCATGCATATTACCTTAATTGTGCCTCTAGAAATCCAAGAACTCGGATGAAATGTCAGTTCTTTTGAAGCTTGAGGCCACAAAGAGAAAGCTTCATGAAAGATACCAACAAGCTGAGAATGGTAACCTAGTCTAACATTGCAAGTGTGTTTATTAGAAGCCGGTAGTTCTTTTTTTCACGGGCTATTTCTAACCGTTTGTGCATTGTGCAGCCAAGAAGCAACGTACAATACAAGTAATGGAGTTGCATGACCTGCCCAAGCAAAGGAGTATCCCCCCCAAGCATGGAAACACAAATCGTCATTTCTCAGGAGGCAGACGGTAGTTTCATGCTTGTTTCACAACCAATCAGATCACAGTGCATTCCGTTTCTTCCATATCCAACTCCAAATGGAAGCAGAGCCAGGATGTTATGAAACTGTCGACTTAAAATGGGCTGAGCAAAGGTGGTTCAAGTATAATCACAATTTAACTGATAATTCATCATTTTGTATACCTTTGGAGTACCAATTCATGCAAGGGTAAAGATTCGACCGGCTGTTTGGAAAAAAAAATTCGAAACGGCTTTTGTAAAGTGAAAATGTTTCATAAGATCGACCATTGACTATTGAGAATTGAGACATGTTTCATCCACGGACAATTTCAAAAGAAAATAGCAATCTACGATTTATTGCTTCTGTTCAACAAACGTGAATGCTCTTAGTTTTTTTTTCTTGATTGTGCTCATCAATGTTTAGGTTTGTGGAAAGCGGCCTTGCATACGTAGCTGGTAGTTTGCTTTCCAGAATGCACTGGTAGAGCTTACTTGTCTGCTAACTCGATTGCAGAAACTTGCTCATATCCATACCAGCTTGGATTTATGTTTTTACTTTTGCTTTTAGTGCCGATAGGATAATGAAACATATGTTAGAATCTTCGCCACGGGGCTAATTGGCGATCCCAAACAGGGTTTCTAAATCAATCATATTGGGGAAAGGCATATAAGATGATGGTGATGGCCCCGTACTCAACCACCAAAAGAAGGCTGCCAATCCTGTAACTGGGGCTGTTAATCCTGAATAATTATAGTAAAGGTTGCATTGATAAATTCTTATTCGCACTGGCCATAGTATACTGATCATCGATCGAAAATAATGTCACATGGATTGCTTCAAAGTATCGATTAGCAATTAAAGCAGCTCTTGTCGTGTATGATTGTGGGCCGATCCCGATTCCCAGTTAAGTCACCCACCATTCTTTCTTTCCTATCTGCCAACTCACATTTCCATTTTCCCTTCTCCATACTATGCAGGTTTGCGGCCACATTTGTTGACTATGAGGTGCGCTATGGCGTGAGCAGAGGGATGGTGAATGTCACAGGTCTGATCTAGGGATTGTCATTTCATCAGACGTCGGTGCAGTTGTTGATTCTTGACATGAATTAGGTTTCATTTACTTCCTGCACTTGGTGAGCTCCAAATTCGAACCAGTCACATACACTGGCAAAGATAACAGTCAACCTACTACCGTATCACATAAAACAGCATCCCTTGCCCCAAGCTAATGTTCCTGGGAGGATCATACATAAAATTAAAATGCAATAAAATTACAAAAGCTTCACCACAATTAGTTGGCTTTGGCCAGTAAAGAAGTTACTAACAAACAGATGCAATGTCTTTGTGCAGGTTACGAAGAGATTAATTTGGATTCGACCAGTTGTGTTCTTCACACCTCACTGGTGAGGTCAACATGTCCATAACAATGCCAAAAGTCGATCGTCTGCAACTAATGGTTAGCTTAAAAACAAACAAAACAAAGGATGCAGTTGAGGGGGTGAGGGCATGTGATCTTTAATCTTTAGGGGCCCAAAAAAGAAAAACACGATAACAGTACCGGAAGAGATTACATTTCTGATTGCATTGGTGGGTCAAGGCATTAATGTATTACCGAACCCGAGATCAATTGATCTAGCATTTGTCGATACCTCCTTAGGCTTTACCTTCCCATATCGCAATCGCATCGAGATGATAAGGCATATGTTGTGCATCAAATCTAGGGGTATAGTTCTGTATCCAATCCCCAGATGGAGCATATGTACTATCATATATCCTTACCTAAGAAATTATGCATCGACAAACAGGATCGATAGGGCCTCAACCCCTTCGCCATTGCAGCTTAATATCAATTAGCTGCATTCTATTTTATCTTATCTTGTTTCTTTAGCACAGAGGTCCAGAAAAGACTAATCCAAGTCCACATGATCGATCCATTTAGTTTCAGATCCGCCGAAAGACAGGAACTTTAGAATCAACAAAGTAAATGAATTTGCGAGATCTAATCTAAAGATTAGTTGAACCATACTTTTTTATAACCCACAAAAGCACTATTTTTCAAGATCAAGATCATAGCTGTCACGTAATTTTCTATATCAGCTGAAAGAAAGGCGACAACGATGTAAATGACCTAAAATCATCAATACATTTTAATGTAAGTTTAGCCATATATATCAACATCTACAACGTGCATGAACGGCAAACACGCAGATCTCGGCTTGCTCTACCGACAATTGGACTGTGTCCGTACTCACTGTTCATATCGACCCACAGACACAGGAATTTGGCCCATCAATCTGGAGTCGCCGCTCAAAAATATGGGAAGACAGTACATAGGATGTGATCATTAATTTGCTTATTGCAGGCCCATTAAGAATTATTGATCAAGTCTTCTCCGACTCATTTGTAACTTTATGTCCACACTACTGCTAGTGTCGTCCATTCACCAGCAACAATTTTTGATGATCAAGATAGTGATAAGTGATTGTATGAAAATCAAGATACTGATACGTGGTGATATTATGAATCTACAAGCATTACCATAGAAATTGCAATAACAGGTTAACCAACAAGATCTAAAAAATAACCATAACAAGTTCGACAAAGAAAGGATAGAACACTGGGACAGCAACTCCCATCACAAATGAAAATTTGGCTCCCGCTTGCTTACTATTTGGTTGCTGCATTATCACAGAAGCAGTAACAGCTGCCGATAGCAAACCACCAATACGCACATTGTGAGAGCGAGAACAGCGGCTAACATACTAGTAGAGCTAGAACCATCTCATACCCAAACCTCTAGGTTTAAATATACCATAATATCTGTTTACTGCTCCTCTTCATAAACGTCGTCTTCACAGTCCCCTTCCTCATCAGCAGTTGCATCCTGATATTGCTGATACTCTGAGACCAGATCGTTCATGTTGCTTTCAGCTTCCGTGAACTCCATCTCATCCATACCCTCACCGGTGTACCAATGAAGAAAAGCCTTCCTCCTGAACATGGCAGTGAACTGTTCGGATACCCTCCTGAACATCTCTTGGATGGAGGTGGAGTTCCCAATGAAAGTGGATGCCATAGACAAGCCCCTCGGAGGAATGTCACACACACTGGATTTTACATTGTTGGGGATCCACTCCACAAAGTACGAGGAGTTCTTGTTTTGGACATTAATCATTTGCTCATCAACTTCCTTAGTGCTCATCTTGCCACGGAACATTGCAGAAGCTGTCAGGTAGCGGCCATGGCGGGGATCGGCAGCACACATCATATTCTTTGAATCCCACATTTGCTGAGTGAGCTCTGGGACAGTGAGGGCCCGATACTGCTGAGACCCTCGGGAGGTGAGGGGTGCAAAACCAACCATAAAGAAATGCAGCCGTGGGAAGGGAACAAGGTTGACAGCAAGTTTTCTGAGATCTGAGTTAAGCTGTCCAGGAAATCGGAGACAGCAGGTAACTCCACTCATGGTTGCAGAGATTAGATGATTCAAGTCACCAACTGCAAGGATAAAAAGACGAATGATCAGGACCAAAGTTTTACAGAAAATCAATCATGAAAAATAATAATGTAAAGTCAGTGTCATGGGTACAATTATTTAATACAGCCTGTCAAAGTTTTCCCTTAAAGTGTCCGATGAGGTTATACAATCTAAATCTTCACTACCAAAGAAACATAATGAGCAGGAGTATTCATTCAATTAAAAATTTTGCAGCGTACCAACGAGATCTTAAGTCAATAACTACACATAATAACTGATAAGTGCACAATTTATTCAAATATCATCATTCATACAATCTTCACCTTTCTGCAAGTACTGCAAGGTTAAAAAAAAAGAGATTTCGCATCAAGATGATTTTTTTTTCTCAAAGCCAATAAAAAAAGCGATAAAAACTAACTCTAATGGTTTTATACTGCACTTACAACTAGGCGTAGTCAGCTTTAGAGTTCTGAAGCAAATATCATAAAGGGCCTCATTATCCAACACCATGCACTCATCAGCATTTTCCACCAACTGATGAACAGAGAGAGTCGCATTGTATGGTTCAACCACTGTGTCAGAAACTTTGGGAGATGGAAAAACAGAGAAGGTAAGCATCATTCTGTCGGGATATTCCTCCCTGATTTTTGAAATGAGCAAAGTTCCCATTCCGGATCCAGTTCCTCCACCAAGAGAATGACAGACCTGAAATCCTAAACAGCAAAGAAAAGACCCATTACTTTAGGAAAAAAATAATCGTCAAAACTCAAACTTTAATCCAGTCTAGCTCGGTAGGTATAATAAGCTATTGAAACAATGCAGAAGAAAGTCACAATGACAAAAACGCCGACAAGATGAAACATACATTTCACAGTTAAACAAAGAGCTTGTGAACTATAATTTTCGAATAAATTCCACAGAGCAAATTGGAAATTGTTATTTTCAACAAAACAATTTGCCACGAAACAATCTACCAACAACGATACACATCATATACGATAATACAATAATGGTTAAAATTATCACAATCAGCAATTAAAGTAGCAAAAAAAAAAAAGAGAGAAGATGCTTTGACTCAGAGGGAAAATGCATACACAAGTAAACAGGTATAAAAATCATATAATGTAGCAAAATTTTATACCCTGTAGACAGTCACAGTTCTCAGCCTCCTTGCGGACAACATCAAGGACGGAATCAATCAACTCCGCGCCTTCGGTATAATGGCCCTTGGCCCAGTTGTTTCCGGCACCAGACTGGCCGAACACGAAATTGTCGGGCCGGAAGATCTGCCCATACGGCCCAGTGCGAACAGCGTCCATGGTGCCGGGCTCAAGGTCCATGAGGACGGCCCTGGGAACGAACCGACCGCAAGACGCTTCATTGTAGTAGACATTGACACGCTCCAATTGGAGGTCAGAAGAGCCGGTGTATCGGCCTGTCGGATCAATGCCGTGCTCATCACACACCACCTCCCAGAACTTGGCACCAATCTGGTTCCCGCACTGGCCACCTTGAATGTGCAGGATTTCTCTCATTCTGCCAACCGAAGAAGATCTGCAAAACCCAAAACCCAATCGATTAACCCCACCCTCACATGCTAACAAAATCAGTCTGACAATACCATCCCGCAAAGCCAAATGCATGAACATTTTCACCAAACAAGTTTCAAACTTTCTGAATCAGAACTTCAAACCCACTCCCCGGATCACAGATTCCCTTCCTTCCATCGACATAGCGTTTGCATGTAAAAAGGCATAATACCAAACCATACTAAAAGAAGTACAAACAGGCGAATGCCTCGGCAACCACACAACAACAAGCATGCTATATGTCAAATTCATAACCGTGGAAGATTCAGTGTATCATTGATGCGACATTAAGTTTCTGAAATGAACATACACAAATACATGTATACATATATATATATATATATATATATATATATATATATATCAAGAGAATTAGAAAAAGTTGCAGATCTAGATTTCTACAGCATAAAAAAGGCACCAACAAAAAATCAAACCAAAATTTAAAACTGAACATCACACAGATCCATTAATGAACTATCTAAAATCCTAACATGTAAAATTTCATCACAAAAATTGAGATCCATACTCACAAAGGATGAAGATCGGGAATGGAAGTCTCTGGGAATGTGGGGAGTGAGAGTGAGATCTTATAGTCGGCGAAGGGTGGCGACGGGCCGATCGTACGGTCGTGGCCGTTTCCCTCCATTTTCCCGATGAAACGCTCTGACCCGTTGGATCTCCTCATCGTGCGGTTGGCGATGGAGGAGCTAGTGAGGTTCGGACGTATTCTGTATTTCAAAAATTGAAATGTTTTTCTTATCCTTTTTTTGACTGACTAAAATGCCATTATTGGGCCCCACCCCAATTTTTGAACGATTCGTGCCGGCGGACAGTTATGCCGGTAACGGGTCCAGGCCCGTCGGTGTTAAAAGATAATTTGGTAAGGGCAATGAAATTAGTGTTTAATGAACTGATTATTATCTATTAGATATAGAACATGGTCAATTTTGTGGATGCTCGTGTAATATTATTATAATTGAAAATATTCTAGCACGATAATTCATGGGTCGAATAATATGCAAATGTATGTCAGATGAGGCGGTATAGTTGTTACATTGAAAAAAAAAAGGCTTTTATTTCATTGAAAAAAGCTGTATCCGTGTGACTCGTCATGTCACGTACATACATACACGTACCAAGCTCCAGTTAAATACCTGGACTTGGGTATTGATTGATTAAACCTCCTATCTAGAATTGATAAATATATCTTCGAGTGGTGTATATGGGGAAGCATCTGAGTACCTAATTTGTCGTGTTGTCCATGAATTCGCAATTTTGTTGGGTACTTACTTGGTCATGTGTTAAGGGGCCCCTGAAAAGGGCAGGCCCGCAACTGGAGCATATGCTACAGCTGCAAGAACAAATCAATTAGGTCCAAACGGAGACAAAATGATAGAGTCCGGTGGATATTTATTTAATTGGATGGGCAGGCGGTTGTCTGACCTTAAACCTGCGAGATGAAGTGTCCACTTAATTGCTGTTTTAAGAAAAAAATGATGACGATTGGGGACACAGGTGGTGTTCAAAGATTCAAAAATTAGATGTTAAAGAAAAAAAATATGCCACATTACAATTTTTGATTAGTTTCGTTCTCACCGGGAAAAACTCGATTTAAAACTTGACTCGACATCACAATGCTCGTGCCTAAATTTGTACTATTTTAATTTTGTTGATAACGGATAATTTGTATAAAAAATGATATTTTTAATTATATTTATTTTAAATTTGTTATAAAATATAATTAAATTATAAATTATTATTATATAATAATAATAATTATAAAGGAGGTTAGCTTGGGTCGAAGACACCCGCAGAACTTCCCGGATGACGAGCACCCACGATGCTCTCAAAGCATATGCGACGACGCCCACCGAGAAGTGAGGAGACCAGCGAAGTTGCCGCTGCAACGCACACCGTCTTCTCCGCCTCTCCTCCTACCATCTCTTTTCTCTCTGCCCATATCTATATAATGGATGGATAGATAGCCTCGGCCACCATTCTTCACATTTCTTACTCTCTGCATCGCACTTGAACAACATTCGTCTTATTTCTGCTTCCAAGGAGGAGCCAACGAACACGGCCGTCTACCAATGTCGGTGAGTTACTCATCTCTTGCATACCATCTATCTGCGCAATGTCTGACCGGTGCAGCTTTGTCTTCTTTATCAATGCCCCGACATCTTTCTCACTTATTATACTTATTAGTTAGTTGAGTTAGATCTATGTCTTCGGTGACGTTGGCTGTTCAGAAATGTCATGTTTAGGAATTGGACAGCATGATTTTGGTACATGAGGTGTACAATAAGTTGACAATTACACGAGAAACTTTGTTAGAATTCGGATGATGTCTCTATGAAAACGAGCCTATTATTCGTGTCTTATTATGGTGCCGGCTGATGGTTGCAGGTCCCAAGGGACCATGATGGTTTTGAGGTGGGGGATGTTGCCTCTTTGAGCTTCCCCTCGAACTGGGCAATCCATATATCAGATGTGAGTTTTCCACTCCTCGTATTTGTTTTCAATGTTAACTCAAGCTCATATACCGGGGAGGTATTTTGATCAGACGGTTGAAACATGCGAATTTGATGCGAGTTTCTGTCCTGCTTGCGTGAGATGTGTATCTTTTGACATGTGACTATTCTGTAATTTTTAATTAGTAATCTGTACTTACTCACATGTGATATTGGATTTCACATTGCATTATTCACCGTTAAATCCTTGATCTCTACGATTCTAATTAGTTACCCTGCATGTGATCTGTTCTATTTGACAGATAAAAACTTTGAAAATCGGCAACATTTCTCTCTTCGCTTCGGAGCAAGATATCAGAGAGTTTTTCTCCTTTTCGGGTGAAATTGTTTACATAGAAATGAAAAGGTGGTATATCTTTTTGTTTTAGATAGTAATTGATATTTTCCTCTCATTGTTGTTATGATAAGGGGTTTTGTGACTCCCATTGATTGCTCTGCAGTGAATCTGAGGCAAGCCGGCTTGCATATGTGACATTTAAGGAATCACAGGGAGCAAATACCGCAATACTTCTTGCAGTTTGTAACCTTTTACTTTTTCTTACTTTTGAGTTTAAAGTTTATGTAGTATAATTTGCTTCTATGACTTGAAGAATCCCAGTTGCTGATTGAAGTGTTAATAACTGATTTAGGGAGCAAAAATTGTTGATCGTTCTGTCACCGTAACACCAGTTGAGGATTATAAGTTGCCAGCTGATGCCTTTTCTCAGGTATGTTTAAGTTGCTTGCATGTCGGGAATAACCAAATATACGTGACTTTTGTTGCATCTGGTGAATACAAAAAATTTGCAGCATTGTTTATTAAATTGTTTCAACCTTACCTGGTTTTGAAACTTTTACATAGTTAGAAAACGAGGAATCTGTCTACACATTACTCTTTGCTTAGGTTAATCTTAAAATGTTTAAGCCTGTTTACCATAACTTTTGTCAACTTCTCCTATGAAGGAGAAGACTGGTCAAGCTGCTACAGAGTCAGCTGTTGTGAAGAAGGCGGAGGATATGGTCAGCAGTATGCTTGCAAAAGGTTTTATATTGGGGAAGGATGCTGTGAGTAAGGCCAAATCTTTTGATGAGAGACACCAACTGACAACCAGAGCCTCAGCTACTGTGGCATCATTTGATCAAAAGATGGGGATCAGCGAGAAGCTCAGTATAGGTAAGATGATTAATCAGACTACTATATGACAACATTGCCACTATTTTCCTTTGAGATAGACAATATAGTGAATAGGGATCTCTATGTCGTCATGAGTCCTGAACTATTATGGAATAACTGATACAAGTAAATAATGAAGATAAATTAACAGTATCACTTAATCCTTCTAATCAACCCACACACACCTTGGGTTTATTAGGAAGTGCTGCAGTCAACGATAAAGTCAGAGAAGTGGATGGAAAATACCAAGTATCAGAAAAGACTCGATCAGCATTTGCTACTGCCGAACAGAAGTCTAGCCTAGCAGGATCTGCACTCATGAACAACCGGTATGTTTCTACTGGAGCTTCATGGGTTTCAAGTGCATTAAACATGGTTGCAAAAGCCGCTGAGGATGTCACCACAATGACCAAGGAGAAGCTAGAGAAGGCGGAGGAGATAAAGAAAGAAGATTTGGGTAGGGTAAGAACAGGAATGGTGAATGAATTTGCCAAGATTCATCTTGACAATGAGCCAGTCGTAGTGTCATCCAAGGAGCC
>JAVDBV010048501.1:0-30836 GCA_032619315.1 Piper longum | reverse complement strand
TGATTAATCAGACTACTATATGACAACATTGCCACTATTTTCCTTTGAGATAGACAATATAGTGAATAGGGATCTCTATGTCGTCATGAGTCCTGAACTATTATGGAATAACTGATACAAGTAAATAATGAAGATAAATTAACAGTATCACTTAATCCTTCTAATCAACCCACACACACCTTGGGTTTATTAGGAAGTGCTGCAGTCAACGATAAAGTCAGAGAAGTGGATGGAAAATACCAAGTATCAGAAAAGACTCGATCAGCATTTGCTACTGCCGAACAGAAGTCTAGCCTAGCAGGATCTGCACTCATGAACAACCGGTATGTTTCTACTGGAGCTTCATGGGTTTCAAGTGCATTAAACATGGTTGCAAAAGCCGCTGAGGATGTCACCACAATGACCAAGGAGAAGCTAGAGAAGGCGGAGGAGATAAAGAAAGAAGATTTGGGTAGGGTAAGAACAGGAATGGTGAATGAATTTGCCAAGATTCATCTTGACAATGAGCCAGTCGTAGTGTCATCCAAGGAGCCGCCAGTGGTACCTGTGAATTCCATGGATGATAACAAGCTTAATACCATATAATTACATCTTTCTTTTGCAAGGGTTTTGTTGCTTAGACAATCCAATATTCGTGGAGATTTTAATGTGAACATGGTTTTAGATAAGACAGTGGCCAAATTGTTTTGTCGAATTTTTGTAGAAAATCATATGGTTGATTTGAAATCCATGACATGATACAAATTATTGTGTAAATTGATCTGAGAGATGTCAGAAGACTGCTGTTAACTTGTAGCATGACTTCGATGTACATTTTAATTCATTTTGTTATAACTTTGATTGCAAAAACCGTTGGTTTCTTTTACGGTGGTTGCATGACTTCGATGTACATTTTTACGATGATACATTTTAATTCATTTTATTATTACTTTGATTGCAAAAACCGTTGGTTTCTTTTACGGTGGTTGCACTTATCTATCTCATAGTTAGATTCCGTTCTCGATGATACATTTGCTCTTTTCTCAAGCGCATCCTTCAAAGAGCAAGTTGAAATTACTGCTTACTCCGTCGTCCTGGTTACATAACTGTTTTAGGAAAGAAATTTCAAAGGTCGAGTACAGAGTTTTGCTCTGACCTTCTCGAGCTCTGTTAGCCTGCAATCTTCTCTTTCCGAAATTTTCATTGTTGCTGCCAACACAACGTCATCTATTACACTAACAATGACAATTGTTTGAAATTTCAGGTCCCTTACATTATTGGAAACCAACAATTCCAACATCCATGAAGTCAGTTGTCATTATTCAAATGATTTTCAAGTTCATTGGTGAGTTTGCTTTTCTTTCTTTCTTTTTTTTTTTTTTTTTTAACAAAAGCAGTGGCAGATAACTTGCAACACGGCGCAAGCATCGCGAGCCAAAGAAAAAAACAATGAATAACTAGCATAAAAGTAGTTTTTCAGTTGAAAAAATGTTTCAAATTTATCTCTACCTTGACTTGTGAATGGTACTTATCTTTTTGCTTCAGTCGCTGAACAAATAAAATCTAGAAAGAATCAAAATAATGGGCATTGCAGACGGTGGAAGAATAAAAGAATGCCTTTTGCTTAGTACACGTACTTCACAAGCCACTCCAAGCTCTGCAAAATTAAGCAACATAAACTTGGTGTCACTGAGAAATGGCTTGGGATATGTCCCTGATGAACACCACAAAAAACAAAATGCCAAACCTGTATGCATTCCGCAAGATCATCATTTTTTGTTCTAACATGTGTCTGCAGCAAGAATTACTATTATCAGCTAGCATCAATATAATGAACCCACTCACTCGTTTGGATTGCTATACTACTAAAATAACAGAGGAATATCTGTAGAAGTGATCAGAATATTTTCATGTACCTCCATGACACGATTGCACGAAGGCTCACGATCGACTGCAAGTGAAGCTAGAATGACCAAGCCAGCTGCTACTGTAGAGGGCCAGAAGAAGAGCCTTTCATGGTCAAGTAAAGAAATCACTGCTAGGTATTTGGCCCGGTTCTCCACCTCGCAATTAGCCTTAGCAGCCTTCAAGTAGAAGCTGAACCCATTGGAAAAAAAATGATCACATATACAAATACTCAGAATTATGCATGCATTTCGTTCTCATTATGTTTGATCATTAGTCCAGTTCATTTGCAGCTGCCAAAAATCTGCCGCTTACCATAAGAAGTTGTAGGTCGTTGGCAGAAGGCACTGGAATTTGAGTACTTCTTGCACCATCCATTCCATGGCCACCACCTCACTCCGGTTGTAAACATTGCTGCCCACGTTGAATGTCCTCCGCCGTATGCTTAAAAATGGTAGAAAGAATCAGCTTGTTCAATTCACGCACGTCAATTTAAAAAAGAAAAGAAAAAAAGAAGTAAAAACGAGCTTCTACCACCGCAGGAGACTCAAATATACTCCCACCAGATTAGTTTTGATGAAGATAAAAACGATGATGAGCAGTTGTCATGCATAGGAGAAAAGCAAGGTGGCAATGGTAACTAAATTGTGTAACGGATTAGGCCGTTAGCTGGATCGTGGAATACAAGGCTTTCTTAACAGTCACCAAAAGTAAAAGTAACAACCGTTCCCAATCACATAATCGACACAGAAGCAAGAGTAAGCACTTCTATGATATCATGCGAAACAAGACATTATGCAAATTTAGAACGGCAAATAAACAAAATTTAAAATAAAAAATATAGATTACCAATTGTACGGCTGATTTTCTTCCATTCTTATAGCCAACGTGCAACAAGCAATTCCGAGTATCTCGATGTCCCTAGTGCTTTTGAAGAAGCCTCTGCCGAGAAACCTGTCTAGTAAGCTAACGCCCAAAAAGAGGGTCTCGGGCTGCAATTTGCACTCTTCGGAATGCTGCCACGGTAGAATACCAACCCATTTTTAGACATAACATTTTAATTCTGATACATAAGTCGTGTGTTTGTTTTTAATTATAGTTGAAAGCTTTGGCAAACCAATTTTTATCACTTCTTTGTGCTTAACATTGACAATTTGGACGGCAGAAATCCCCATGGATTCAAACAATTGCCGCAAATATGCAGAATACAAAGACAATTTATGTTATCACTTTGAATCATGATAAATCATGCAATTACTACATGTATAAATACCCAATCAAGATACATTTTGTGATTCAATCACAATTTTCAATTGGCCACCAGCAAAAAAAGAGTGATATTTTTTGGGAACCTTAGCGACAAAGAGCACGAACAGGTTCTACAACTCAATCAGAAATTTAAGTTGCAAGTTGCCGTTAACAAAACCCTGTGTATAAGACGCAAGCATAGATCAGAGAATAAACACTAAACAGGATTAACGTCGTCTTTGCAAGGAACAGAAGCACGCAACGAAGAATCACGACAACATCACTAATGGTTTTATATTTATATTTTTATATATATATATATATATATATATATATATATATATATATACAAACACACACACACAAATAAAATAAAAAAATGGCCTAAAGGTGATCCCAGGTCTAACCTCAACCATCCACTTCACCATGAGCAGACGGTGGTGGAACACCATTTCCCCGTACTCCTCTGCCGCTCCACCGTCGACGTCGCCGTCGTAATCAAACAAAACTTGTCTCTTCTCCCTGCACCTAAACCTCTGGTAGCTTTCCTCAAACTCCTCTTCCTCGAACTTCATCAAATAATCCAAACATTAGCAAAACACAACAAATTCACGATTATCGTCAGACTCACGATGCATGTTTATAAGATTTCGGCAATATTGAAGCAAGAAACCAGAATGTCCGGACCAAATTCAATTAAGTACCTTACAAGAAACAATGAATGATTTGAATCATAAGATGAATTGAGGATCATTACCGTGAAACCCCGATGGAATTCGTCTTCGAGTCCGACTTCGGAGCTTGAGCTGATCCTCACGAACTGCTTCATGTAATGGAGGAACAATTGGAAAGAGGCGGAGGGGGCAGAGTTGGTACCGGAGTTCTGTGAGAAATCTGAACCCGAAGGAGATGACTGCGTCGTGAACTCGGAAAAATCCATCTCTTCGTACGAGTTTCCCAGGAAGAGCTCGCTATCGAGATCGGAGAGGCTGAGACCCTCGCTGGTGGAGAGCTCCGATTCGTCCCCCGGCGTCAACTTCTCCGAACATCCTAGGTCGAGGATGATGCCTTTCTCCTCCACATTTCCGACGTTTGGTGCTGCTCTGATCTCTTCGGGAACAGATTGCAATTGAGTTGTGTCTGTAACTCCGATTTTGGAGGTCGAGTTTTCCTCGTCCAATTTCGCATTCGAACCTCGCGCTCGAGGTTTGCCAGAGTCGCACTCGAATTCGTACTCCGAGTTCTTCCCCGGCGCCGATTGTGAGCAGTTCGAGGTTGCTCCCTTAGCCCCAATTTCCCCTATCTGAACGACTTTCGATTCGGAAATTGATTCCAAACATGAGATTTCAGATACATCAACTTTGGATATCGTCTTATTCTGCAGTTGGTAAAAAATTTGTAACTCGCTTAATTTGAATGATGTTTCTCAGACGAACTTTGAAACGGAAAATTTGCTTCGTTCGTCGAAATATTACCTTCTCAGAAAACGAAGCGACGGCCGCCGAATTAGAATTGTCTCCGATTCGCTTTCCTAGCCGCGAAATCTTCGCAGGCTTCTTCTCCTCCTGAACCTCTCCGATTGAACTCGTCCTACGCTTGCTGAACCTCACACGTCCAACACCGGAAATCGACTCCGCACAAGATACATCAGACAGCTCCTCGCCTCGAACTGGTTTCTCGCCCTTCTTTTGCTTGTAGTAGCTCCGAGTGATCCTCCTCCCCCCCTCGGCCCCAATCCCGATGTCGAAGAGCTCAATTCCGTCAACCTCCCACTTCCTCCTCCGAGCGGCAGCAGCACTCGTCGGCCGCGGGCTCTGCTTCCCGACACCAGCCTTGGAATTGATGGAAACCTCGCTCACTGAGCAATCAGACGAGCACGAAGCCGAGAGTGCCGCCGACTGAGCCCCCGCCTTCGCCTCCACCGCTGCAGCGGCGGCGGCTGCAGCAAAGCCGGGAAGGCACTGCTGCTTCCGGCGAGGGCCGAGGCCGACCTTAGGCCTGCCTCCGGCGGTCCGTCTGCGGAGCCCGGGATCAACGGTCATCGGCATTGCCGGAAAATGGCGAGAGCGGGGCAACGGTGGTGAGAGTGAAGGAGGAGAAGAAATGGGGGGGTACTAAAAGGGTGACGTCAGCGTCTGGGGCCGGTGTGGGCGAGTGGGAGGGGTGGACGCCAAAAACGTGGGGAAATGCCAGTGTGATTGCTGGGTCGGCCCCGTCTACCTCTTTCCTACGTGTTTATCTTCTACGTACGACACGTCATCATTAATGCGATGAAAATGGGCCAGTGCGAGTCAAAATCAGTGTACACATGGAAGAAGTGGCCCACGAATGGAACGGCCTAATATGTACGTTTCTTTTTAAAGCAATATGTAACGATATGTGAATTATGATGGCTGAATAACTGTACACAAATTTTTTTCTTTCTTTTTTTTTTATTAATTTGCAGATTTTACGAAAATTGCTTTTTTTTATAATTAATTTATGATTTGACGAAAAAAGCATAAAATTTGCAATTTAGCGTCCACTCTCTTAGGGCTATAAACAGTCACTCGATTTATTGATTTGCCAACCAATTAAAATTATATGGAATGAAAATGAAGAAAAAATTATTTAATCCTCTTAGAAAATGGCAAAAATTTTAATTAATTTAATAAAAATAACTTCAAATATAAATGATAATAGTAGAAAAGGCTCAACGGTAACAATTTTACCTATTTAGCCTATTTTAATTTAATCATTTTATATTTAATCATAAAACTCATCTTTATTTCAACTTTAATCTTAAAATATTTAATTAAGATTATCACTTTAATTTTTTTTACTTATTTTATAGTTTGTATTATTATTTTAACTAATTTAGATGGTTATAATATTTTATATTTTGTGAGTGGAAAATTAATTTAAATAATTATAACTTACAACCCACTTTAAAATGTTAGTTTATAAAACAATAAGAATTAACTACGGGCCTATTATTAAAAATATTGAATTACTAATCTCATAAGCGTTAACTTACAACAAAATGATTAAAATTTGATTATGTCGGTTAATGACTCGATTGTGATAAAAAAATTTTAAATAGGAAATAGTTACCGTGAATATTATTAACCGAGTCATAATGAAGTGTTTACAGCCCTACATTCTCTTCAACTCGTAAATGTATAACATTATCTCCTCGAATCTGAAATTATGAATAAAAACAACCTTTTCTTAGCTATTAATTTGTTGGTTTATGAGGGATCAAGTACAAGTTTTGGCCGTCGGAGATCATGTTAATATCTGAGATCTCGCCACCGTCCTCAGACATGATACCGGAGCATGGGCATTGCAAGTGATCCACTGCGGAGTTGATGAGGTCGGAGATGGTAAGGAGTATCCATAACACGATTCCCTCTTTCCTCTCCTCTGCCGGCGCCCATGGGTGGAAGGAAAATACCGTGCATTTCTTCCACTTTGTCACCTCTGTTTCACACACACTAAATTTAAGTCAACAATTGTAAAAAAGGTGTTATAAAAAAAGGAGAAACATTAACAAATAAAACTAAAGCATGTTCGAGTTTGAAATACATGAGGACGTGAGCGCAAAGTAGGCCGAATCTGGATTCTGAGAAGACTTGGCATCTTCCAGTAGCTTATCAACGTTTTGCTCCCGCACATTCTAGCCTCGTCCAGAGGGGCTCTTCCCCATCTGCATGCAAGCGATCACAGGTTGTCGACGCTATGTTTACGGAAAGAAGCTCGTATATGAGATGAGAATAGTAAATGTTGGACTACCTGTCTTTCAGAATAATGCTCGCACCCGAACTGACTAGCAACTTCGCCATCAAACAAAGGCCATCCACAGCTGCTATGTGAAGTGGAGTTCGGTTGTCATAGTCTCTCAAGTTGGGATCTGCTCCATATGACAATAGCCTCCTAAAAAGGTCATGTTCTCCTCTGGCGACGGCTATGCAAAGACGACTGCCGTCTCCAAATTCAAGGAAGCACCTGCTTTCACTAGCAAGGACGCTGTCTTATCATGTCCGTACTTGATTGCTTCAAGTAAGGGTGTGTTGCCAAGTTTATCTAATCTGAGAAAGAACTACATATTGTCACTAATGATTGGAATATTATGTTGTTTGTTAAAAATGCTTAGATGTAGAAGCAGTATTACCTGGAGAATCAATGTTTACGCCTTCTTCTATGAGGTATTGTACAATGTCTTCATAACCTTTTGAAGCTGCTAGATGCTGTCAAAATGGGTTCAATTTACGAAACGGTTAACTATGATTATTAGTATGTCTACTTCATATGTCTTCACGATTATATACATAAGAATAAAAAAGTGCTTGTGTTTGATGAGTAAATAACTCAAGTACTCAAGATTGGTTTAGGATTATGCAAGATTTAAAAAAGTAGTTAAGGATAACATGCGAATTTAGAAATACATGTCATACCAAGGATTATACCAAGGGTGACCTTGTTCCAAAACTACTTCACTAGGAAGGAAATATTCTTCATGCAATCTGATTACCTAAGAAAAATAAATTCTGTGAGTGTGATGAAACTCTTCTCAACAGAATTCACTTCATCAAGATGGGAGCAAGCACTTACAATCTTGTTGATAAATTCTTGTGAGCATCCTTTGAAGAGTGTAATTTTCTCAATATAATGTTTATACAAATTTTGGGATATCAGCAGAAAATGAGCTATTAGGTACATAACATGAATCTTGAAAAATGTATTTAACTATAATTTCAGACAAATATTGCTATTTCAAGTACTTTAAAGCATAAACTATATTATGCTTTCCTAAAGAATAAGCAAGAGAAGAATCTGGTTTCCTCCGTTCACTACTTAATTAATATTGTAATAATGAAGGTCATGCAAATACAAATATATCAATGAACTGTCACACGTCCTCCTGAAGAACAGAAGCCTCTGTGTAGCCTTGATATGGTTCCTTATTTCTTTTCCAAGCTTGTTCCTGTTCATATATTTGGTTAGGTCTGTCATGTTATCCCTGGACCTCTGTCTTTGATCCTTTGACGATTAGTGCAGTCATGTTTCCAATTAGATAAGCCCCAAGAATCTTATCAAAAGACACGAATATCATAATAAATATCATTTCCCTAACATTGACCGCGTGAATATATCCATATCCTACGCCATCAAGTGCCAGTTTACAGTTAAAAATTGGATAAATGTAAAGAATGATCACCACAAATATTGCATTTCCTTTCATACGGTAAGAGTTTAAGTTTATATGCATAATTTTGAAAAGACCATGTATACTCACCTACGGTAGCCATGGTCACAATGGCAAAATACAATGACGTCATGTACCGATGGAAAAGATCGATTTTTTTAAAATTTGAATAACTAATTATTAGATTTATCACACATCATATTTAGAGATAATTGATAACATGTATATAGGCTAATGAGAAAGTCTTATTTCTTAAGTAGTTTTTGGATTAAGACAGACTCGTGAAACAATTTATTGACCTAACAGTAGTATCAAAGTCATATCAGAAACACATTATAATTGGATTAATAGAGACATATGAACCTGTTATAAGGTACATTTGGGGGCCCATTAGGCTTAATACCAATCTCCAAGCCTTAAACTTCCAATCCATGTGTACCCCTCGTGTGAAGCAGGAAGGGTGGTTGCCATATAATAGAAGATACAAGCAGCTGTATGGGTGCAGTAGGGCTCAACAACAAGCAGTTTTACAATTCTAGTAAACAAGTAATTGATAAGAATATGCTTTTCCATCTTTTGGAAAAAATCTGCAACTTTTCGAACCCGCCATAAACGGATCCAAAGGAGGTATCTAGTATCTTCCTTCCTGCCTGAATCCCGAGGTAGAGAATATCGTGTTAGTGGTCTACAACATCAGGTAATTAGATAAACTGACAGACACGAAATGAGAATATTAGACCTATAAGATAAACACGTTAAAATATCTTCAACTATCGATTAGCATGACCACACTACAGTTTTAGTCTTTAAGCTCACAGTTTCAGCTTTATAAGGCACAGTATGAATTAACATTACAGTGGATTGAGACAAGATTGTCAAGCGGCAACAAAGCAATAAAATGAGAAACTAAATGAAGATGACTCCAAAATAAATAAACATAAAATTCCTATAAGCTCTCCGCACTGTTATATGCACGTGCCATGTAGATTGCGTCTCATTACAACCCAGATGATCCACCAAGAAATTTGACTTCAGGTATCTGCATGTAGTAAGGATATTGATGTTAATTCAATAGTAGATTGAAGTAGCCAAACAATCAAAAACAGTAACTATATACTGACCGAAGAGCAATTAGTCTTCTTTATACACCATTTTGTAGGCAGGATCATCCTTGTAACCAACAAAAAATTGGCAGACAATACCTGCGAGAAAAGCTAACTGCCCGTCAATATCCAGTAAGAACAAGTTTTCTGGCAGACCTCGGAAGAGGAGAGTGAAGAACGACGAATACACAGCCCAAATCAAAATGAAATAGGTCCAAGCCCTATAAAGTCTGCAAGGTTATTAATTAGAGATAAAAAATTACTGATAATTAATTTCAGGAAAAAAAAGTAATAGTAGTTTTTTTTCTTGTCGGAATTGATAATAGTTTGTTTGATGAGCAAAGATTACGGAGCGGATAAATCCAAAAAGAAAAGAAAAAACCACATACAAGTCAATCCGATTTCACATCTTTAAGTAACCTTGAAAAGTTTGTATGAAAGAATACAGCTACTTCACCAAAAACTTTAATTGTATAGATGACGTTAAATTTTGACCACTTACGACATACATGCTTTATCATCTGCTTATATGTTAAAACCATTGGAAAACAAGTGGCCAGCACGCACCACTCAACTACGAATAGCTGATTAAGAATGATTATGTTAAAACGCATTCATGATAACACAAATAATAAAGGGCACCATCCAATTTGAGAGTTTGTTTGACTTATCATGCCATTGTTTATACTTAGCGATTAAGATGACAGATAGTTAAACATGCACAAATGTCTCCACAGAGGACAAGTGTAGCCAAATTAAATGAATGAATCACGAACAAATCCTGTATAAGGTCACTGACAAATTATTATTCATAGAAAATCTTTTAAACCTTTTGCTGAGATGATGAGTGCGAATACACTAATATGTACAAGCTATGAAGTATATTTAGTTAGATCATACAATTTAGTATTTACACTTGAGTCCTATGAGATGGTAGTGTATAAGAATTAGAAATTATAAAAATAAATTTAAAATTTTCAAATTAATACATATACTCCACTTTCAAATATCTCCAAATATATTTAGTTAGATCATACAATTTAGTATTCACTTGAGTCCTATGAGATGCTAGTGTATAAGAATTATAAATTATAAAAATAAATTTAAAATTTTCAAATTAATACATATACTCCACTTTCAAATATCTCCAAATATATTTAGTTAGATCATACAATTTAGTATTCACTTGAGTCCTATGAGATGCTAGTGTATAAGAATTATAAATTATAAAAATAAATTTAAAATTTTCAAATTAATACATATACTCCACTTTCAAATATCTCCAAATATATTTAGTTAGATCATACAATTTAGTATTCACTTGAGTCCTATGAGATGCTAGTGTATAAGAATTATAAATTATAAAAATAAATTTAAAATTTTCAAATTAATACATATACTCCACTTTCAAATATCTCCAAATATATTTAGTTAGATCATACAATTTAGTATTCACTTGAGTCCTATGAGATGCTAGTGTATAAGAATTATAAATTATAAAAATAAATTTAAAATTTTCAAATTAATACATATACTCCACTTTCAAATATCTCCAAATATATTTAGTTAGATCATACAATTTAGTATTCACTTGAGTCCTATGAGATGCTAGTGTATAAGAATTATAAATTATAAAAAAAAATTAAATTTTCAAATTAATACACATACTCCACTTTCAAATATCTCCAAATATAAAAAAAATAGAAATTATAAAAAGAAATTTAATTTTTTTTTACAACCGAAATTGATGCAGAAAAGTGTTGAAATTAAAGTAATTTTTTTTGTAGTGATTTGAGTTTCAGATGGCCATAAATATATAATTTAATTACACAAGACAAGCTCGAGCACTTATTAATTTCAAAAGACTTTGAAATCACGATCGATCGATGGTGAGGAATATGGAATCCTTTGGTTCGGTGCATGTAAAATAAAATAAGATATGACCGAGACTCTGTGAAGTCTGACGAAAATTTTGGAGTTTTAATTACTATTTATTTTTTTGCATGATTTTCTATTATTGATATAAGCATGAACATATAATACAATGATATATGTATTTCATGCTGCCAACGTTACGTTATGGTCGACCTTGCGTTAGGAGAAATTTACAATTAAATGGTGGGAAGATATACTGTTTACTATTTAATTGTATTTTATATAAGTTTTATGATTTAATGATTTTTTTCCATTTAATATCTAAAATATCCTCAAATGATTGGGTTTGGATCAGACTTGATTTTTTAAACAAAAAACCAAACCAAACTGTTTTTATTTAAATAATTGTTTAGAAAATCATTTTTTTGAAAAATAAATTATGCAAAAAATATTGAATCGCATTTGATTAGACTTGGTCGGATTTGAAAAATAAATCATCAAAAATTATTTTTTTTAAAAAAAAAATTTTATGCAATCTTTTTATAATTTATTTTTAAAAATAATGTTTTCATAAATTTATATAAACAATTTTTTAAAGTTTTATAAAAATATTTAAAAAAATTCTAAAAAATATGATTGCTTAAATTTTATTTTTCAAAAAAAATCAATTTTTGTACTTTATTTTTCAAATCCAACCAAATAAGATTCAATGTTTTTTTTATAATTTATTTTCAAAAAATGATTTTATTAAAAAACAGTTTGGTTTGATTTTTTTATTTAAAAGAAACCAAATTTTATTCAAATCCAACCCAAAAACCTAAAATGTGAGGGCATTTTAGATATTAAGTGAAAAAATGTCCTTTAATCGTAAATATTATATCAAGTACCATTGAATCGTTAAAAGTGCATCTATTCCCCGTTTAATCATAACTTTCTCTTTAATGTATTATGTAGTTTATGATGTATCCACCGGGAAAGCAATATAATATTGTATTCATAAATTTATTTATGTTTATAGTTTTTAAGTACACCATGGCCTGTGGCCTTACATCATACATGGGTGGGGAAGTAGCATTCCTAGCTCGTGTATGACAGACATTATTATTATTTATTTATATAATAAAGGTCTCGATTATAAGCAATAACCTTCGTCATTTTAATTATGTTGTTCATATTATCGGGGTGATCAATTATAAAATTATTCAATTTAATTTATATCTAATATTTATTAAGATAATATCTTATTTATAAATGAGAATAAATTATAAATTTTTAACTTGATTAATTTTTTTTTAAATATAATTTACGCCTATTATGTTACATTTTAAATTAAGTCCGTACATCAATTAAATGACGCGATTATTTATTGGCTGGAGAGGTCTTGCATTGATCATCGAATCCTGCAACATTCTTTATAGCAACAATATTGCTCATAAAATTATCAAGTACTCAGAATTTTTTAAGTTTTTGTATGAAAAGAAAAATAACGAGTGAAATAAACAAAAAATGCTTGACTAAGATGCTTACATCGTCAACAGCCCTCCTTAGAAGTTCTACTTGAGTCCTTGGCAAGATCCGTATTTGAGAGGGAACAATAATCTTCGTGTAAAATTTTCAAGCACGAAATTAAGAACGAAGACTAATTAGATTCTGTATTGACAATATAATTTATATACCCTTTTAAGGACTGTCCATGTAACTCCTTCCGTGCAAGGAGGAGTTGTGAGGGAGCCCATGTATCTGTAGTACTCTTCGTTCCTTGAAACTCCGATGGTTCTAGGATCCGCGATTGGTACATTTACTTGTTTGACGTATGTAGTTGCAAGTAATGCTGTGGGAATCTGATATTAGAACACAAAGCAACCAATGCCAGCAATATTTGAAGATGCAGAATTGGAAGCGCAAGGCATAAAATTGACTGTGTAACCTGGAGTTGGAAGGGCTCTGGCTCGCCAAACCTGTACAAGACCCCAATCACAGCCGCTCTACCGTCCGAGCTATTATCGACCAAGTGCGCCTCTAAAGCATAACTAATTAAGGAGAATACATAAATGTTAATACCATTTACTTAATTTGCGTGTTCAGAAAGCGAATGCCAGTGAACCTGTCTAAGGAAAAGTTGTGTTCCATTCAAGGCAAATGTTCCCGCTCCGTTAACGCTTGTCCATTCCACCTGTAATATTGATCTCACAAGAATGTAGACATAAATTCTGTGACCATATATGCTCGTACACACATATACAAGTTCTAATTAAATAAATAAATAAATATATATATATATATATATATATATATATATATATATATAGGCCAAAGAGTCATGCGATACAGAGGGTAGATTTAAAATTATTAATAATGTATATTAATAACATACAAAATTAAATTATATAAATATGAAAAATTATTATTTTTGAATAAAAAAGTGAATATGTATTCAATTGATAAACAAAGAATATCTTTTTTAGAATATAATGCATGACCATATAAAAAATTAAAAATAATTTTTTATTTTATGTTAAAAAAATTTTAACTAGGTGTTTATAAGAAACGATTTTAATTTGAGTAAAATTTAATATGTAAATACAATTTTCATTTTTTTAAAAAATTAAGTCAGGTAGAATTAAACTCTTTCTAAAAATAAATAATAATAAATATATATATAAAAATCCTAGATTATGTAAAAATCCCAAATTAAAAATATGTAAGCATCCTAAATTAGTAATAATTCGAGTAATATGATTACAAATATGTAAGCAAAAGTTACTATTTTTTTAACATTCCTAATTTGGATAAGATTATACTTGCAAGTTTTCTTAATTCTGAAGAATGATAATAAAAATTCAATATTAACATACCTATAAAACTATTGTAGATCGTAATCAACCATAATGTAAGAAAGATTCGGATGTGATATAGGGAGCAAAAAAAAAACTCCTTTTAATGTAAAAGGGGTTCCTCTTCTTACAATTCTTGATGCCCACAAAATTTTGTATAGAAGTATTAGATTAAGCATAAAATTTTTGTTTAATTCCCAAACAGATTGAGGTTAAAAGTTGTTTTCCCAAGGAGCAGGTAGAATAATTTGTCCATGATCATATTTCACTTCTTATTTTATCACTCGTCAAATGATCATCTTTAATTTTATGTCATATCACCCCTTCTTATTGCATTCTCGCCATGCATAAATAGTAGTTACAAGAGTATGTACATATATTTTCTTGTTTTACATAGGCGCGCAAATAAAGTGTTAAACTCTCCACAAACATATTAGAAGAAAGAGATAGAATGAAGAGAAGTGAGATGGTGGTGATTTATGGGTTTTCTAAATTGAGCTTCATTCTCAGCATCCAAGCCTTCCAACTCTTCGAACGAGTTGGAGCTTTTTTTCCTGGATTGATAGGAGCTCACAATGAACAATGCATGGAACTGATTACACTAATAATTACAAGCAATAAATTAAGCAGCTATATTTCATTTTGTTATTTTATTGCTGGTCTGCAACCTTGTTTCTAGCAATCAAGTTGCTCAACATATAGCAGCTATATATCATTTTATTTAAAGCATACATATAATAACAATTTATTAATTAATGAAAGAAACATACATATTTGAACATGAATTGCAATTTTATTTTGGGTAAAGAGTTTATGAGCTTGGGGTAGAAAATTTTTCCCACCATGGACTTTGATATGGGTCATTCGATTACAAGGATGACTCAGATCTATTGTTTAAAAAAAAAAAACCTAAAATCCCGACGCTGGCAACCACCGTCCTGCCACGGCCGCTGCCCCACCACATTCTACCTTGACCCTGTCATCTTGTCGCGGTCGCCGTTCGGTTGCGAACGCCCCTCCTCCTCGTTCCCCTGCCACACCATAGCTATGGCCGGGCGAGGGCGTTCTTGGTGGGGCGGTGGCCATTCGTTTATTTTTTCTTCATGGCCAGATCTGGCTGCTGCGGATGGGACCTGGCCTTCCCCCGACCAGATCTGGCTGAGGGAAAATCAAATCCAGCCTACGGCGACCAAACTTGGCTGGTAGTGGCCAAATCCGGCCGCGTTCGGCCATGTTTAACTACACTGAGGCCAGATTTGGCCGGTGGGCGGCCAGGCAAGGCTGTGTGTGGGCGGACGTGGCACGACCTCGGCAACATTTTTTTTAAATAGTTTGTAATCGGACGGCCCAAATCAAATGTTATTATTTTTTTTTCAAAAAAATAATAGATCTTGGTTGTCCTTGTAATCCGACGACCTAGATCAAAGTGTGGGGTAGAATTTTTTTCTGCACTCGGCGCACCTTAGTGCCCCTCTTTTATTTTACTGCGTAAGTTCATGCCATGAAAAATTTCCTCCATCATTTTTATTGGAACAATGTCTTCTTTAAGACCTTGATAAAGATTAAAATATTACATAAATAAAATTAAGGTGAACTACACCTTATATAACTTATATCACTTACACATCTAATTTAAACATGTTTTAGTAGGTCACCATGTAATAAGGTTCATACGCATGGAAAATAGATTGATTAAGTACCCAGGAGGTTGATAAAATTTTGTTTTCTTTTGATATAAATGACCTATTTTTAAATTTTCAAGAAGTGTACTAGTTAAAAGATATTTTGAAATTAATTTTTATTACAATTACTTTGATAATTAAGGTCAAAAGTTAAAAGTATTAGATTGAATTGAAAATTTATAAATACTCTTATCATTTATTTTTATATTTATCTATGTCAATTTTGCCTTAAGAAATTGTTCTTTAATGCACTCAATTTTGTATCAGTAAGCTACCTAACAAACTATCACTGTATATAAGAGGGTGAAATTTTAAAATTTTATTTTGGTTCCAAAAATTTCCAGAGTTAACTTTACTCCCTTGCTAACCAAGTCAATAAGTAGTGAAATCTGTTTAATATACTTGAGCTAAATCAACATATAAAAATGTGATATAAGTTGAGTTTTTAGTTTCAAGTCATTAAAAAAAAAAGTGTGAATGGCCCTGAGTCAGCTTAGAGTAAGTTTCAACTCCATACTGACTTCAGTCCATGACGGGTCGAGTCGAGTATGGATTCCAACTTTTTGAACTATCCGAGTGAAACAATTTCTGTAATCACATTTGAGGGAATGAAATCATGCACTTAATTACTCGCTGTCAAGAACTGTGTCCTGTATCTTAAATTTTAATCTAGTTGAGCCAAACCAAGTGGTTGAAACTGCTACATCTAAACCCTTCTATATCAGATTGTTCAACTACTCTTTCCATCTCTCAATCTTTAAAAATTCCATACATACAGAATCATAGAATGTTTGTTGATCACATGCCTTGCTAAAACTTTGCACCAAATTTCATATATTCATGTTATGGCCCTCCACAATGGTGCACACCAACAATATCAAGCCATTGTATTAGTCAATTGAATTTGTCAGCAAGATGTCTTCTCTAACATGCCATGGACATTCTTCCCAGGACAACCCATATGCTTTCTTTCAATTGCTTGCTTAAAACGACAAATCAAACCACATTCCACGCAAGTAAGCCCTATCAATATTCACTATAAAACAACACATCACCATTCCCTAGTTCATCCCTTCTTCCCTAATATTCCAGTCTTCTAATCTATTCTAGATTGTGCCCAATTGGCAAATTTGAGCTCTTTCTTAACAATTGTCTAGATGCTCCTAACCAGTTTGGCTCTAAGTTGTAGTCCATTTTTTAATATTCTTTACCTTCACACCTAACTTCAACTTTGCTCTCAAAGCACTTTTGCAGCTCTCATCTTTTCTTCATAAATCTGATATATCTTTTCAAAACAACGGAAGCAAAGATGATGGCCAAGATTGGACGTGTTTTGGTTTTCGCCTTCTTGTAGTGGCCATTCAAAAGCTTCTGTTTACTTCCATAGCTTTCATGGCTGACTCAAATCTACATGGCCATCCCATATTGTAAACTCTGCTTTTTCTGACTGCAGATTATCAAGGACCCATCTCAATCTTTCAAGTATAAAACCCTTCTGAATTGCTTTTTCTGAAAGTCATACAAGTTAGTCATAGAGGAGTTGCATGCCACCATTGAAATTTGGTGAGATATGGGTAGATGTTACTTCATTCTGCTGCGAAGAGAGGACCCAATTCAAGTTACGTCAATTTCTTTCTACTTTCCAGTTTGGAAAGGTGAAGCAAAATCTTTACAGAGTGAAAACATGTCTAGGGGAATATTATGTGTATTTTATCATTATTATAGTTAGTTGTACCAACCTTAAAAAAACTGATTTTGAATTAATGAAGCCTAATAAAAAATGAAGTTGTAACAAATATCAGAACATAAGACTAACTTCTGATGGTATTGTAAGTATGCAGCCTCACATGAACAATTCTTCCTGACAAGAATTTTGAATACTAGAATGTGCAACATCTCAATTAAAAATGGGGCTATCACATTCTTCTACAAGTTGTTTTAGAAATGACAAATTTAAAATTAATTAAGTTGCAATTACATACTCTGTCATATTACATTTGATCCTTGATTCCTGAGTTCACGTCAGAAGTTTGTGCTACGTGAAGGTTGCAAGTACACATGAAACTACCAAATATGCTCCAACCATGTGGACCAGAGGACAGAATGAGTCATGCCTAGGGACTTTAAACAGAAATTCCGTGCATTTGTAATCACATGGATCTTAATTAAACGATGCACACGAGTATTAAGACGAAGAACACTATATTCAATAAAATTTTGAGGCCGTAAATTTATCAGTGTGTTCCTTCTAAGCAAACACCTCAAAAGAACTACAATGTTTTATAAAGAAATTTCTACTCAATCAATTTGACCCTTTTTGATACCTTCACCTGAAAGCAAATCTCTTGCTTTCATGGACCAGCTTTAGTTTTTGAACCTAATTTGGATATTTCTTTTAATATATATGAACAAAAAATATAAAGATTTACAACTTTATAACTAGAAAAACATCATCTAATGGCCAATGCAGCCCAAACACCACTATTTGTTTCCATTGCCATAAAGATGAAACTAAGACTAAATTCTGGCCAATTTCCCACTAAACAGTTTACAGATAGATGTGATTCTAAACATTACACGCCAAAATGCTACACTTGAGCATGCTCAACTTAGAAATTGCTTGCACCAGTGCACAAACAGAAATCAATACAAGATCTAGTAGTTATACTCTAACATCAACCAACCAACTATCAATATGTAATTGGAAAAACTTTCTGTGCACCATATATACATTAAATTCCATGGAACAAAGCTTTGGTAACGCAATATACTAATTAAGTTTGCAACATGTCATTCTTCCTCTGTGCATTCAAAGTATGAACATAGAGGAGTAAAGAGATGCCATCACCTACAAGAGAAGTAATTCCAGATAAGGGTTTACATGCTTACATAGAAAACATCTTCTTTTGTGCATGGGACAAAGGTGGTAAGCTTTTTTCTGTTTCAATGCACCACCAGCCCATGTGCTTACATGGTTTTCAATTTTTCTTTATCCTAAAGTTTTGCACCTCCATGTAAGCACACTTTGTGATTGAATTCAACCAACTCTTCGAAAGAAAATTACAGACACAAACTAGACCTCGTCCGATATATCTTACCGATTGATCACCGACAGATGTTGAGCCCTGTACAAACACAAGTTTCTAGCTATATAAATGCCATTCCCTCTTGCCTTCCTCCCTCCTTCCACCTCTCTCACTGATCTGCATTAGAGGAATGGTGCAAGAAAAAGAGAGGGAAGTGTTGGGCTGTGAGAATCGAGAATTGGGAGTGTTTAGTGGTAGTGCATGTGCAGTTTGAACTACCAACAGCACCCACCCATTAGCACAAAAGCCAACACTAAGCTACTCACAGAGGCAGATTCCCTGCTCTTTGAATCTCCTTACTTTTTAGTTTTTTTTCCCATTCTCTCCATTGGAGAGTTGTGAGCTGAAGAGTCCAGATGGGTGAAGCCAAACCAGTAAGAGTAATTTGTCACTTGTACAGTGATCTTCTCATGTTTTAAGTTGTAATACAAAACATATCTGAAACCCCATTTTCCATTTTCAGGAAGAAACTGCCGAGGCAGAGAACAAGCCAGAGGAGAAGGTTGAAGAGCAGAAAGATGAGAAAGCTGAAGAAAAGAAAGAGGAAGAAAAGGTTTCCCCTCCCCCACCCCCTCCCCCTGTGGTCTTGTATGTGGACATGCATTGTGTAGGCTGTGCAAAGAAGATGGAGAGATGCTTATTGAAATGCAAAGGTCTCTCTCATTTGCAATTTTCTAGTGCATATTAAGCTCAAAGGCAAGGCTGGTCTTTTATGATGTATCTAATAAACAATGTGTTGTTGTTGCAGGGGTAGAAGAGGTTATGATAGATACAAGCAAGAATGAGGTGACAATAAAGGGCATTGTAGATCCGCAAGCCCTTTGCATGAGACTGCAAAGAAAAACCAAAAGAACTGCTAAGGTACTGTCTCCCCCACCCCCTGCTGAAGGAGAAACTCAGCCTCAAATTGTCTCATCTCAGGTTCAAGCTCATCCATCCACTTCTCCAAACTCTACTTTGTTTCTTCTCCATTTTATATCAATTGGTCTCAACCTTTCACGTCACATTGTGACAGGTGAATGAAGTCACCACTGTGGTACTCCAAATTAACATGCATTGTGCAGCATGCGCTGAGCAATTGAAGAAAAGAATTCTCAAGATGAGAGGTGAAGTTAATTAAGTTTCATGTCACACAACTCATGAGATAATTTGAACATGTAGATAATGATCCATACTAAACTTTGCACTTGGGGTTATATGACAAAGTGTGAGCTTATGCAAGCAGGTGTGCAATCTGCAGAGATTGAACCAAGTAATAGTAAGGTGACAGTGACAGGCACCATGGAGGCAAAACAGTTGGTCGATTATATATATAGGAGAACAGGGAAACACGCAATAATAGTGCCACCACCTGAGCCAGAGAAACCGAAAGAAGAGGCCCCGCTGGAGGTGGCAGAGCCTGCAAAGACTCCCGAAGAGGCTCCGAAAGTGGAAGAGAAGAAGGAAGAAGAGAAACCTGAGAAGAAGGATAAGGAGGCGGAAAAGCCACCGGCGGAAACGAAAGATCAAAATAAGGAGATTGGTGAAAATGCAGTTAGTGGAGATGACAAGAAAGAGGAAGAGAAGGTGCAAGAGCCAAAGAAAGAAGGGCAGGAGATGTACTACTACTACAACAACGAAGACATGGCCAAGAGGATTGTTTACTGGCCTCCTGCGTATGTGATCCATCAACCTCCTCCTCCTCAAATGTTTAGTGATGAGAATCCAAATGCTTGTTGCATTTCCTAGACTGTCCCCCAATCTACAAAAGAAAAATCACCAGTTGTAATTCACCATTACAATAAATCAATGTGAGGATATAATTGCATCTGTAAACCACATCCATGTGTTTGTTTTATCTGCCATGAGCACATAACAGATACAGTCACAGAAAAATGTAGTGAGAAAGATCAAAGGGATTTGAGAGAACCATAATCAATCCTGACTATTTTTGCTAAATGTTTTTGACTCAATCCAAGTGCAGACAGAATTTATCTATGATCCATAAACGCTGATTCTCAATCCAATAGACTCTGTCTGCATCAAAATTGGATGATCTGTAAGCCCTGATTCGCAACCCAATAGACTAAGCATATCTTCATCAAAACTGGATCCAAGTTAGATATCTGAAAAACAAAATAGTATGGCATCCTTACTTTTGGCAAGCAAACAGATTGATATACTAGCACAAGTTAGAAAATATCCTTCGCATTGACAATTTTTCATTCCTCTTCTTCAGCACTCCTTTGGAGTTTTGCTTAGTAAAATAGAAGTATTGTATGACATTCACACAAGCAGAATTAGAAATGCAAAAATGCCATACTGGAGCTCTAAACTAATCTAAATTATGAGTGCAATCAAATAATCTATTCTTTCATATTCTGCTTTATCTAATTTAAGTGATGTTGAAAAAAAAAAAACTAATCTACATTAGTTTAGCTTATACAGCAATCAAGTTAAGACTTTCGTCTGAAAACGAGTACAATCTTGTGAAGCCACAAGATATTGTTCATGGTAGTAACAGTATTGGGTCAGGCCCAAAAGTAAATTTCAAATATATCCTTTGACATTTCACCATGAAACAATCCAATTTTATGAGTTTCACTCTGAAAGACAAAACGCAAAAGCAGCCATTGAGATTTGATTTCATGAACAAATGTCCCGTCGGCATCTTATATACAGAGTGCAAGACAGTTTTTATTATGATCGTTTTTTAGTTAAAAGCTATGCAAAAAAAATGACAAACTTTATGGCACATGGGCAAGCACACCCATGATTATTGATGCTCGTTCAGATAGGCTTCTGCCAATGCAGAGTGCAGCGCAGCGCCGATCCTTCATCAACAAAAAAGTGAGGGGAGTGTGGTTCATACTTAGCACCCAGTTCTTCGTTACGAATTCCTATGCTTAGCATCAGACCTGGAATTTTTTCTTGGTAGAAAACAAAATCCTCACCGGCCATCAGCTTTTTCCCCATCCTAACATTCTGAGGACCCAACATAGCTGTCCCAACCTTCTGTGAAAAATTGTACAATCTCTCATCATTGTTAACAGCTGGACATACTGGATGCTCATCTTCTACAAAATCCACCAAAGCCTTGCAGTTGTGGACGGCTGCTAGTCTTTCTACTACCTGTTCAAACCATGCGAATATACATGAAGAAATAATTGCTACGATACAAAAGGCACCCATAATGTTCATAACTGAAAGTGATTTGACCTGCTACGTTACAAAAGATACTCGGGACATTTTCAATCCCGGCAAATGGATGTAGGTGATAAAGAAATTAAAAAGAAGCGGTATTTACCTCTTTTATTCTCTTCTGAAGTCGGAGGAGCCCCTTCGTGGTGAGGCTCCTTAAAGTACCTCCAAATTCAACGGTAGCTGGATTAGTATTCAAGGATGTACCACCATGTACGTATGTAATAGACACAACCTAAAATTCAGTGAAATAACCAGAATAAGTTGCAAACTATATGCTAGAATAAGATAGAGCACCTGCAGCAAATGCATACTTCGCATTGGAGGGGATCTGATTCTCTTGAAATTAGTTGTTGAAGTGCCAAAATCGAAAAGGAATTTGCTATCATTGGATCAGTTAAGTGAGGCTTAGCAGCATGTACACCTTGTCCTCCAAGAACCACTCTAAAACAGCTTACGGCAGCACATACTGGCCCCGGAAGGGATGAAACAATTCCGGTTGGAGAAGTTGCTATCATTGGATCAGTTGTTAAGTGCGGCTCAGCAGCATGCCCACCTTGTCCTCGAAGAACCACTCTAAAACAGCTTACAGCGGCCCATACTGGCCCCGGAAGGGATGAAACAATTCCGGTGGGGGAAGTTGCATCAATATGCATAGCAAAAATAGCTTCCGCTTTATCAAGGGCACCATCCTTAATCATGTGAGCAGCACCAGAGCCACCTTCTTCTGCTGGTTGAAAAAGAATCCTCACTGTTCCCTTAAACAAGTATAATTGATAAACCTCACTCAAACTTTGTAAAATTAGGAAAGTTTGCCAGAAAGGATAGATATATATTATTAATGATATTGTTTATGATATGTAGCATGTATTATATTATTTATCGGTTATTAATAACCGATAAATAATTTGTAAAACGTATCCTATTATTATCAATTATAGAAATAAAAAGATCCTAATATCTTTTCTTCCAGATGAATATCAATTAAATTTTTACCATTCCTCCTTAGTTGAATAGTTATCGGCTAAACTCTTGTAAAGTAATCGTAAATAAATTAATTCTCCTCCATATATAATACTTCAAACTCACCGCTTATAGTTTGGCGTATAACTTCCCGACTTTCTCCACACCCCTTTGCAACAATTGTTCAAGATCTCCGAAGCTTCTTCGGGTGTAGCTGTACTCACCATTTTGTCAAATGCACCTTCACTCATCTGTATTGTCTCTCTTTCTCAAATCAAGAAAATTATCCATCCATGCAGATTTATTTTGAGGTTCTTTGTAGTCTTTCTCAATAAGGTCTCATATGTATTGGGAAGCTAGTACTCTCTTCATTTGGATGCTCTAATAATCATAGTTATCTTTAGTAACACGGGGAAATTGAAATTACATTAAATTAAACATGGCTATGTTACCGGTTGTTGGGAGAGATGATATCACTTTGTTGGGGTGTGTTGGTATTACTTGCATATATAGTCTAGAGTTATAATTAGTTAGAAATATATAGAAGATGTTTGATGCCCTATAAATTAGTTTCACATCTAATACTTACCGTACAAAACTCATCCCGTCGGCCCGGTATTTTACATTCAATTTGTTGTTGGTTTGACCCGAGTAGCATAAAATTAGTTAAGTTCGATCGGTTTGATGTTAAGAGGATCCTTGTGTATTGTTATGTGTTTGGGCATTGGGCACATTTGCTATTGAGTTTTCCAATCGGCCCCAATTGTCAAGCGATAGCTCGCATTGTTCATTTGTGTTGTATAACTTAGGGTTGTGCTCGCACGTATTTTGTAGTTGTTTCACTTTTGGTCTAGCGTTGGCCTAGAGTTTTAGTCACTTGGCATGACATTCTTTGTGTACCTTGACAACCCTAAATGACTCCTACAAGTTAACCTGAGCATTCCCCACCTTTCCCCCTTCTTTTTCCTCTCATTTCCCCCTATTTGCCTAGTTCTAGGGCACAACACCATGGCGCTGGGGGCTCAGGCCCATGACACTAGTATGCGTGTGGCTTTTCATATGCGTGCTCAGCCCAGCGGTGCACACTAGTGATATTGTTTGTGGTTTGCTGATGGTGATGATGAAGCACAAGGATCGAGAATGACTTATGGGTGATTAACTTGTTCTTATGGTATTGTTTGATGTTTGAAGATGGTGATGATGAGGCTAGTGGGCTATTTGATATTACTATGTAATATTAACATGTCATGTGATGTTAATACTATGTAGGGCTAGTAATCAAATATGATTAAGTATGTATGAGAGCCTTCAAGCATTTTGAGTTAACTATAGAATTATCTTGTGTAGAAATTAGTGTAATGATTATCACTAACTTGTGCTTGAGCTGTTTTATATACAATATATTTTAGGGTATGCAGGTCTAATCATTTTATGCAGGTATACGAAATAAAAAAGAAACATGAGTTAGATGAGTTTTTGTGAATGTTTTATTTTGCAGGTGAAAAGTCCTTGTGAAGACCAGACAATCACCTAATTGAAGAACGTTAAAATGTATTGTGATTGTGATGCAAATGTGATATGAACGTGTGAAACACAAATGCGATGTGTTATGTGTGAATAAATGAAAGTTTTAAAATATTATGCTTTTGTTTTTGTTAAATGTGAAATATCTATAAGTTGTGAACACATCTTAGTTACATGAGAAAGTGTCAGATTTTTTTAGGATTTGAAGTTTTTTTTGTAATTCGGATTCATTAGATGTCCTCTCTACATAAGTCTAGCCATAAGAGTCTTTTGCATACACATTTAGGTGTTTCATGTTGGATGCACATTTAGACCTGCACTCACGCTTTCTATTTTTTGACACCTTGAGTAGTTAAATCTAATCCTGTAATCAACATTCCATTTTAAATGAGTAATAATAATAGTCCAAAGTTTAATACTTTGATTCAGTTCTGGTCGCACTAAATTAGGGTGTTGCATACTGGGATAAGATTTAATATATTAGCAAGGACAATACTTATATTTTCATCTTAGTTGATTACTTTTGATGAGAGGTCCATCATGTTCACTTTTAAGTTAGGGTGTTATAGTTGATATCAAAATCAACTCAAAACTATATTGGATAGGGGGCTAGACTGGACATGGGTTAGACTACTAGCAATGGGCCAAGGGTTGGACCTAGACTAGATGTGGGCTAGCTACTAGCCATGGGCAAGCATTGGAATTCCAAAGATCAAATTCCCTAGGGCAGGTGGATATATTATCCCCCAAAGTCGATCCTATATCTAATATTTGCTAGGATATGATTTAGTCTATTAGTGAGAATGATAAATGTGATCTTCAATTTGGGTTAATTATTTTGAAAAAATGACTAGGATCATCAATTTGCAATAATTGGGTCGGGTCGTTATATAATTGTGTTATTTCCTAAAGTTAGTCTCATATCAATAATTATTGGAGTAAGATCCAATATATTAATAAGGATGGTACTTATGATATTCAACTTGGGTTAGCTTTTTTGAAGAATGACTAGGCTATCAATTTACATTAATTTGATCTAGTCATTATAATTTGTATCAGAGCCGACCTAAGATCATATTGAATAGTTGGCTGGATTGGGTATGGAGTTGGCCACTCACCACAGGTTAAGGGTTGAACTCAGGCTGAACGTGGGTTAGACTACTTGCCACAGGCCAATTGTATAAATTTTGAGGATAAAATTTTCATAAAATAGGTGGATTGTGATATCTCTAAAATTTGTTTCACATCCATTGCCAATCAGGGTAAGATCCAATATATTTGTAGAAATAGTGCTAAAAATTTTCAACTTAGTTGATCAGCCTTGAATAAATAACTAGGCTCATGAATTTATACAAATTGAGTTAGAGTGTTAAAAGATGTTAAGAGTCCTTTGATATAGAAGAATGTAGAAGGGGCTCACTAAGGTCTGCTTATAAGTCTTTGGGTTCTATGCTGAGTTGAGGCTCACAAGATAAGACTCCCTATTGAAGATTTGCTAATATGTACTGAAAATTAAACTTATTTAACCAGAAATGGTAAGGTAATACAAAATTACTTACCTCACATATGCAATAGAAAAATGGACCTCCTATATAGATAAAATTACGAACCAAAAATTATCTAATCTCCACAAGTTCTACTTGATCATTAGATTTATCCCAAACGAAGAATTTGAATAATTATATTTATTGAATTAGACACAAATATTTATAAAGAGTGAGGGGGTATTTAGAGGTGTAACCTTTGGTTAATAAATAGACAATAAATAATAATTTCTAACATGTACCATGGTACTCCAAGTACAAGTTATCAAGTTCCTCATATAAAAAAGCAATAGTATTGTATGAATTGCCATTATAAAAGTACTATCAACACACCCAACAAGGTACTGTCATCACTCTCAACAAATGACAATCTATTTAGTTCCTAGGTGTTCCATTTCAAACTCTAAGCTATTCTTCTAGTACTACTTGGCCACAATATATAAAGTCAATAGTATCTAGGGTTCATATAATCAACATTAATATGAAAGTTTTAACGGTTGGATGTCACTTCTAATTAGACACCAGCATTTGTTGACATGATGATACCGATGATGCAAGGGCATTGAAGCAACTGGGATTTTAACACACGAATTCCCCAAACACCATGTTATGTGTTTTGACGAGGTAAACTAATAAAGGATAAAAGATAGAAGACACATATCAATTTAGCATGGAACCTCCAAAATAGAAGGGAAACCACAAACCATCCATTATAATCAAATAATGGGCACACATATCAGACAAAGCCAGTATATCATCTTCATTATCTGGATCAGATGTTGGAATCAATAATTTCCAACTGAAATGCACATCTAATTGGGAACACTCAACGTCTAACTGTAATACACTCTAGTTATGAATACCTTAAACTCACAATATCAATATTCAATTGAAAACGCTCAACCTCTAACTTGAACACACTCCAATTAGAAATACCTTTAACTATAACCGGAAGAGACAATCTAATTGGGAATACTTATATCTTGTGAGAAGAGGCTCTCCCTCTTCTAAGAGAAAGAGAGAGAGCCTCACTGCAAAACCTCATAGTGAAATCAATTAATACACTCTTCAATTATACTTTATATTATAATTTCATGTCTTTACGATTCTCCATATAGTTGTATGTCATTTCTCATTCATCATATGATGAAGGACTCTAACAAATAATAATAGTTCAAAATCTAAGAATCTAACACAAGACAACTCCATCTTGTTGCATATCATCTCGCATTCATCGTATGATGCACTAATAAATAATAGCAGTTCAAAATCTAAGATTCTAACACAAGACAAATGAATCAGATAAAAAGAGTGAACTGGTCAATAAGTAGTGCATCAAGTATATATTGCAATATCTTTTATTTGGATCTTTTAAAGGAAAACCCATGAATGGCATGATAAACACAACATAATACTAGAATAGTAATAATAATAATAATTATAATAATAATATTATTATTATATATACAACCCAACGGAAAGTATTTGGTACATAATAGTAATTGTTGCAATATGGAGGTAATGCATGAGCACCAATCATATTGAGAAGAACTTCACAAGAATCGAGGAGTGACACTTGGGGCATCTAGGATTTTGCTCGTCCGTCATGGCATACAAGTGACAACGTTTGAGCCACACAAGACCAAGGAAAACGAAGATGTTGGTGTTTGGCCGCCAATTCCTTTTGAAACTTTATTGTTAATAGAGAGAGATGCAGAGGTTGTAGGAGGGCCTTCTTTTTCTTCCTTAAATGGAAAACTTCGCAACAAATCTTGCTTTTCTTCCTTAGCCTTCATCGTTAGAAAGCATTGCGGCACATCTTTTTTTTCTTCTTCTGGCTTCTGCATGGGAAAGCATTGTAGTGAAGGGTTTGTTTGGGTTTCCATCGTTAATATTGTTTCCATCCTTATTACTGTCATTGGCTTTCTTCCTTGCTCCATCAATGAGAATGCTGCTGTGAATCTTTATCTATAAAGAAGGTAATAGGAAAAGAGCATAGAATAGAGAGCTTGTGAGATGAGGTAAGTCAAATGCTTAGCCTTGACCCCCTTTATAATAGGAGAAGATTGAGGTTACAAAATTAGGATAATATATCTCTCACCTTTATTGATCCTCTATTTACACCCTAAAAGATCACATTAACCACCATAAAATTTCAACAAATGTTACAAGAATTTAATTATAAAGATTAAATTTTTAGTAGAGTTACTTATTAGTTTGTTGTAACTATGGCCAATGTAGTGTTGAAAATGGGTCCCCGCAAACAAGGCACCAGACCCGACCCGAACCAAAAATATTGGGTACGAGTCTAACCTTATCGGGTCCGGGTCTAGGACTTTTGTTTTCTATTAATACTTGTTTCATATTGGGTTTGGGCTTGGGTCTCAAAGGACACGACCTCAAATCCGAAAAATATTTAGTTTTAGTTTTAAATTTTAGGTTTTTTTTGTAACATTATATTATATAAAAATATTTTTAATATAAATTATATTTAATTATTATAAATAAGAATAATGATCATAATATAATGAAATTTTTGTGTATTTTAAATAAATGTATGAAATAATTTGTTATTTATTTGGGTTCAGTTCTATTCTTGGTTTACTAAATTGGATTCGGCTTGGATTTAGGTCTAAGTTAAAGAAATATATATTTGTTGGGTTTTCAATATCAAATTGAATTGAAGTCTTGCAAAATCCGAACCGACCCGACCCATTGACAGCATCACTAGGCCAATGCAAAGCATCCATTTGGATCTCATGTGGATCAGCCACGCTTAGCCGAACTCAACTAATTCTTTTCCTGTTGAGGATAAAATATTTTAAGTAACTAATGCATTGTATCCTTAGATTACATGTTTTAACCATTTTCTAGATGGTCAAAAGTTAATTAATTAATTTGTAAATAATAACAACTTCGGCTTCGATTAATGTTCCCTTTTATTTAATTAAATTAAATTGTTACCTTCTATAGATTCTTTATTTTTGTGGAGAGATATTATTGTATAAATGGCTTATAAATATATACCTTGATGTGATATATAAAATAGACAATAGACAATAGCTATTGAATATAATTACTTTTACTTCATGCTATGTTTATTATGTGCTAAGTTATTATGCGCATCTTTACTCATTTTATTTTTCTCAATGCTATTTTTGCCGCTCTATTTTTTGCCACTTTACTTTTTGCCACTCTATTTTTCTCCACAATTTTGTTGTATATTTTAAGCTAAACCTTTAATATGTGCATCCAAAATGAGTCCTGGGTATGCCCATCCAAGGTTTTTAAGAAACCAATTCCGATTTTAAGGAGCAAATTAAAGCCCTCAACAATCAAAGAAGTTTGTTTGTTATCAATATAAATTAAAAAATTGATGTCAAGGTCTTATTAGTTGTGCAATGAGTCAAATGCTAATACACTTAATCCATAATCATTTGTTCACGCACATTTATCATTATTGATCAATTGCAAATTAAACTATCCACTGATGACAAGTTAAGTCACACCTAATCAATTGCAAGTTTGCCCTCCCAACTTACTTGGAATAACCATACTGATCTAGCTAGGCGACCTTTGAATACAAGGTTTTCTTCATTGACAGTGGCCATTCTTTTGAGTTCCTTGTGAGCATTGATTTGGTGCAAAAGTGCTTGTTCAAGATCAAATTTATGAATTATTTCAATGACCTTCATGTGCAGGTTTTTGCTTTCACAATTGCAATGGCTCATAATGAAGGCCAATGAATATGATCAGTTCACAAGGCTTTGTCTTTGTTTATGTCTCTCTTTGGCAATTACTCTTGTGGGCAGTCCACTAATCAGGTCAATGAAGCATTACTTTGGGTCGCAATCCATTCAACCAATTGTTAACAATTATTGTTTAATGTTTTATGGGGTTTGGTTGAAGGATTCAAATTAGGGATGAGTTTGGATCAGATTTGAATTTGAATATCTGAACCCGAATCTTTTTTTAAATCTGAAAATTACGCTCATTTTATTTACTATATTCGTATTTGATCCGAATCCGTCAAACCTATATCCGATCTATATTCGACCTGATTGAATAGAATAATATAATTTTTAATATAAAAATAAATAAAATAATATAAAATATTTTAAAATATTATTTTATAAAATATCACCTATTTGGATTAAATACGGATTGGATCACCTCAAACTCATATTCTATCCGAATATTTTCAAATATATTATATACCCAAAATGTCTGAACCTAATCTGATCCGAAACTGTCAGGTAAGATATAATCGAGTCTGATACAAATCGGATTTTCGGATATTGGATATTTGAAACAATCCTAATTCAAATGATTTGATGGAAACGATCTAACAAAATGTTAACAAAACGGGTGTATTGCCGTCTAATTTGTTTTTGTATTTATAAGTATTACATATGCAAAACTTTGCAACAAGTGAAATACTTTGGTAAGTAATATATGCATACAAAGTACATGTGTTTGACGAAAAATACGTACTTAAAATATATATTCATCAAAAATATTTTAAAGTTTAGGATTTAAAAGACAGTACATATGTATCTAATACATCTAACTGAATTTCATCCGGTTAAATGCTTAACTGCTAGGATTAAGTTGGCCTAAGTTTGATTAACTATGGCAAGTTTGCTTGAGTAATTTAGCTTGTAAATTAATTATGGCACAAAACCCGGCCTAATGACAACCATATATATATATATATATATATAT